>JAPMLY010002026.1:0-7500 GCA_026401115.1 Tetraselmis chui
CCACACACGGTCTCGTCACGCCTACAGCCCTTCGCCAGCCACTCTATTTTTTTCGTCTCGCGAGAACACTTTTGAAAATGTACTCGGCAGGAAACGAGCGACGAGGTAACGAATTATCTGCGAATATATCGCGAACTCCATCCGCCGTTCGATGTTGCCTCTGCCCTGACGGTCGGTCGCCTTCGCTCGAGCTGGCACGCCGTCACTGAAACGATCCGTACGACCCATAACAGTTGAGTTTTCGGAAAGGGGGAACTAAGCGGGGATACGGGGAAAGGGAGGGCACGCACTCTTTCCAGCGCGCCTTCTTCCCGCCGCGGCCGCTGCCCGGGGTGTTCTCCACTGCGGGTGGGCTGACGGGGAGGACGGCGGGTGCGGCAGAACGCGGCGCGCCGTTCGCACCCATTGCAGATGCCGCCAAGTGCCGCCGCGGCGGCGGATGGAGTGACGAAGCGGAAGTGAGAACTAACGGGGTAAAGGAGGGAAAGGGGAAGAGGGAGACTGGTGGTGGGTCTTTGATGGTGGACGGTGGAAGTATCTGGGCCTTGTGGGCGGAGGTAGTCCCTCGACGAGATCCGCGTATTCGCGGAGCTCACCCTCCGTCGGAGTCGCGTGCTTTAACTGGCCGTGTGCGGCGGTGTGTCGAGTATGTGCTGTCGATGCAGGGACAGTTGCGGCTCGGCGGAGACAATATTATTGTGACGTGCATTCGCGAGGGATAGGCGTACTAGTCGCCAGCGATAATAGAAGTGACTGTTGCTATATCGGTGTCGTCACCGGGCGCCGAAGTCGAGGACGGCGAAGAATCGACCGGCGACGGGGGAGCAGGAGACGTTGGTGGGCGGGGGAGCGGCGCGAAAATGACCGAGAAACAGGGGCAGTGGTGTGCGGTATTCGAAATGTGGAAGCAAACCACATCCTGCTGCTGTTAGTACTTTCGTCAGAAGTCTTTAAGCTCCTCTGAATCTCTGATGATGAGCAGCATTGGACCAAGTACGACACGGAGATGCTTTTTGAATTTGAAAACATACGTATGTATTCGAGGATGCAAGGGGGCGCTTTAGGGTTTCGTGATCATATCATGTTGTGCTCGCTGTTGTAATATGTCCCTGCCTGTCTCTTGCCTGTACACGGTTTCAGTAGGGCGATTCTTAGGTGAACTTTGCCACCATCCGCGGAAGATGAGTTGTAATTCATACATAATGAATTTTGAAAGGGGGCGCTTTAGGGTTTCGTGATCATCATGTTGTGCTCGCTGCTGTATTGTCCCTGCCTGCCTCTTGACTGTGCACTGTTTAAGTAGGGCGGTTCTTATTAGGTGAACTTCGCCACCATCCCCGGAAGATGAGTTGCAATTCATATATAAGGTTGATCAATTATGAGAGGGGGGGGGGCTGGGCTGGGGCTCCGGCCTACGGGTAGGTGTACGGGGGTGGTTTGATGATTGCTTGCGATGCGAACTATCCGCATTTCAGTTGGTTGCCCGATTCGATTCGATGTAGCGCATTATGTATTGCGACAAATATAGCGAATAACGGGTTTAGTTCCATGGTTTAGGTTTATGTCTAGGTTTATGTTTAGAGACACATAGCAAAAAGGAAAAAACGGAAAAGCGATAGATTATTCATTAGTAGATGTAGCACATGGAAATAATCAAAAATCATGTTAATTGATCACATTATTACATGTGCCCTTTTTGTCGATCACGCAATGAATGCGTGGTGACATCATTGTGAATCGTCACTTGCGAAGCAAATATTAATGAAATACATACAGGTAAAAGAAAAACTGCCAAGCACTTCGTATTTGACAGACCGAAGTGTTTGTTATGATCACCTCAATAATGCGTTGAACTACCTCGACAAGTAGGAGCAACTTGTGCACAATCAAGGGACCAGCAGCAGCAGCGAGTCCTTCTTTACCGCAGGACAAACAAAGAATAATCTCCCAAATTGCACAACTGTAATGACATATTTGTACTCGTCAGAAATTTTTGATCTGGCGGCGGATTGCTGAATAGTGCATAGCACTGTTTGTCATTCGAGTATTCTTCGATGTGTACCTTGGCAAGGTGCTGTGAAACAATGCAGGAAGACCAAAAAGACTGGACCCTAAAACACGAAGACCCCAACGATTTGAATAAGCCTCGGCGGTTTTTTACAATTGCACCCGTAGCGCTTGTGTTTCTTTTACTACCGTTTTCCGATTAAATCGATATTGTGAATTGTACCAGAAATGACGAAATCTCACCGCGAAAATCTACAGGTGCCGTTATTTATATTAGGATCGCATTTTAATTCAAACGCAGAAAGAGACATGCAGTATTATAGGAAATCGTGGACATAAAGGCACTGTACCGGTCGAGTAAAAACATTCAGAAATTTTAGTCGAACAGGTGAGGGACCGCCGCTCGAGACACTGAGCACATTTTGACAGGCGCAAAACGAGAACAGCCGAGATCGCAGTTGGCGTCAACAGCTCGAGCTCGTCACGCAGGTAAGCACTTACATTTTATCGTGAAACATAATTCATGAATCGGCGCGCCATAAATTAGCCGACGGTACCCTGACACGGCTTCTTCCGTAAAGGTCGGCTGGGGCAAGGTCACAAGTCGGAAATGCCGCCCCCATCACCACATTCCCGAGGTCTGCAACGCTCCCGACACATGAGACTCCGAAACTCCAGAATGTGTCACGGCGCATGCGCAAAGCCTAGTGTTCGAATGCTGCTCCTCGGATTACTGTTCTGTGCTATTCTCACAGCGCCTGTCGCCTCCATACCAAATCATGACGGTAAGCCACTACGCCGCTCCATAGTCCCGACCTGTCGCTCCGGAGCAATAATATAATTGCAAAGAAATCACCTGTACTTTGGCTTTTTCAACGGACGAAACGGCTAGGAACAGTAGCGAGCGAAAACACAGTAACCAAGTTACAAAGGACACGGCGAAGTGGTAAGATAACCTCGGGCTGGACTGATTAGAGGCGTGGATTTTCTTTTGAGCGTCGCAGATGATGTTGTGGACTCCTCGAAGACGGAGGCTGTGAACATCGACTTGCTCACTGCGGAGTCTGACGGCCCACCAAGTCAGCCCGCGGCTGCGTCCAGTCGAAACAGGCGCTGGTCGACAATCTTCGGAAGATCAGCTGCAACTCCTCGTATCGTTGGTGGCTCAGACGCCAAGCTCGGCAGGTCTGCCCACCTGCCTCACTTGTAGACCGCGGCCTTGCAGTTTCGAATGCTTTTTGCGTATCGAGCAGAGGTATTGGTATATTCGTACCGTACAAGCGATCATATAAAAACACGGAACCGTCCGGTGACGATAAGATATGTCCTGTCGTGCGGAGATATAGTGCTTATGCGAGATGTGTTCCTCGGTATGTATGTATTAACAGGTATCCCTACCTGGCACAGCTTTGGACAACCCGAGGACTTGTGTCCCGCTTCTTCTGTGACGGCTTCCTCATCCACCCATCGGTTGTCCTTACCGCCGCTCACTGCTTCGACTCCTTCATTGCGCGAGACCCGTTGGTTCGTTCGTCCCACCCTCTCGGCACCGCGATGAAATATCCCCGATAGTCTTACTACGCTGGAAACTGATTATTGTGGGTAGGTGTGGTGTTGATAGTATAGTATCGTGCACGGGAGGCGATATCCGAAGTTGAAAGAGTTTTTTCTGGGCTCGGCAGGTCCGAATCGGGAGATACACCCTGACCGGTCGAGAGCACTACGAGCAACGACGCAGCATTCGTGTGGTGGTACATCCTATGCACCATCAGATCACAAAGAACGACAAGGACATCGCGGTTGTATTTCTTGACAGGCCTGTGGACACCATTGCCCCACTCGCGATGGCCTCCAGCGACGGTCCGCCCGCCCACCTCTCCGCCTGTACTTTCAATATCTACACACTATATATTTGATTTTAATGTCGGCTCACCTCTCCACCGAATATGTCGCGGTTTGAAATTCTCCATATATCGCCGTTGGTTGATCCACCATACTCGGATGTTTTCGGACCATTTGGCGCATTTTCTTTATTTGCTGTTTAGCGAGCTTAATCGCTTATTAGATAATACCGTCCCGTCATCCCTTGTGCCATGCGCTGCCGTCACAGACCTCCGTTCACTACAGAGGCAGCCACGGCTTCTGACCGTCATGGGGTAAGAACGATGAAGTTGTGCCTGGCACCCCCGTCGACTATGGTGAATAATGAACGATGATGCCTGGCCTCGCTCGTTCGTCGTCGGATACTTTGAAAAACTACCGATGTGCTACGCGACTGATTGGAATCAGGTGGGGCGCCAACGCGGAGAGTAGTGTGGAGGCGTCCGAGGTGTTGCAGGTGGTCGATGTTCCGTTCGTGCCTGCCGACACATGTGCTGGGTACCTTCAGTCAAAAACGATTACGGAGGATATGATATGCGCAGGTATTGACAAATTCATAAACAAAGCGCGGTGCTTCGTTTCTCGGCATCAGAGTAATGACGTGATGCTTGATTACTTAACGAACGAGTGTTCCACAATGACTGCAACGCCATACACGACGTTGCCGTCTCGACCCCCTAACCCATTGTGTTGAAATTCATATTTCCTTGGACTCCCCCCCTTTCTATCATAGGTTGGGAGGCGGGAGAGAGGGACGCTTGCCAGGGAGACTCCGGAGGGCCGCTCATCATCAAAGTACGCCAACAATACCTGCTGAACAGGCCGTATGGTTTATTGACCCAATCACCGAATAGCCCATCATGTTGTGTAGTTCCTTTTGAAAAACTCTGCATATTGCCTCTCGACCCAAAGGGGGACGCAAACGGGATGCCGGAAGATATCGCCGTCGGTATCGTATCGTGGGGCACGGGCTGCGCACGTGCCCGCACGCCCGGTGTTTACTCCAACATCGCCGCCCTCAGACCATGGATCGACGCGACAGTGCAGGTAGACGACAAAAGATTGTACCTTACACCTCCCACAACCCATCGTTGTGGCCCAATCACGACAGTCACCGGCTCCGATCCTGTGCGTTCATATTTATTCCGCAGGCACAGCTGGCGGATATGGCCGACGAGTATGGCGACGACTCCGGGATTGTGATGGGGGATGGGGACGGCGGTGGGTGCGTCGAGCCCGGGTCGCAACGGGCGCTTTGTGCGTGCGTGTCCACCGAGGCTGAAACAACGCTCGAGGGCGTAGACGTGACGTTCTCGTAAGTCGATAGCCAAACTGTCATATATCACGCCACGGGAAAATAAACCAAAAAATAATATATCGACGTCATAGCGTTGTGTTTGTGTTCGTTTATGTGGCTGACGTGATGTCCGGCCTCGCCTCTTTCTGCCTCGCTGATCCCAGTGGCTGCAGTCCACATCACGCTGGATTTGGAGACCTGGAGCCTTTTTGCTACACCCACAGCCGAGGGTGCGAGTCTGCGCAGCGCTCCGACCTCCACCCGGTGGGACCCCCCCTCTCCTCGAACCCCTCTCTCCAGGCTTCGAGGAAACCAACCATGTTACTTCTAGTTCCTGGAAAATCATCTAAGCCACTGGGGGTTAAGCCGCTCATAATTCTAAATTGAGCTGCCTCGACATGATGAATCAGTCGGCCAAAATTCAGAACCCCTCCAACGTTATTTCCAGCCGTCCCTTTCAAAATCGATCGACTCGTAATGATGGTGGACGAGGCAGCGTAGTAGTATTTGTCTGTGCCTTCTGCGTGTATGTGAGCAGAAATGTGTGTATGGGTGTGGATGTGGATGTAAATTTGTGAGTGTGTGTGTGTGTGTGTGTGTGTGTGTGTGCATGTGTGCATAAATGTGTATTGGTGTGTGTAAATGTAAATGTGTGTGTCTGATTGTGTGTGTGTGTGCGCGCGCAAATGTGTGTATGTTTGTATGTGTGCATGTGTGTATATATGGGTGTGTAGATATGTGTGTCTGGGAATGTGTGTGCTTGTATGCGAATGCGTGTGTATGTGGGTGTGTAAATATGTATGTGTACGTGTGTGTGGTTATGTGGGTGTCTGATTTTGTTTTAGTGCGTGTGTGTGTGTGTGTGTGTGTGTGTGTGTGTGTTTGTGTTTGTGTGTGCGTCGCTCGCTCGCTCGCTCGCTGACGACCGCTTGCTGCGCGCACTTGTGTGTGAACGGCAGGGCGCGCGGTGGCGGGAGTGCCGGCCGCGGGAGGAGGAGATCCTTGAGGCGGAGCTCTGCCCCCCCGACCCCTGCCGGTGTGCCGAGGACGGCGTCAGCGGCGGCGCACAGACGATGTTCCAACAGGGCTGCGCATCGTATTTTGGGTAAGCGCGGGAAACGATTCGAACCAACATCGACGTACCATCATCTTGTGCTTGTGTAGTATTCATTACAGATTGTCAATCATGTTGCAAGAGGCCAGCATCCCCTCGAACCACAATGCAACCCTACCATGTCATTGGTGTTTTCATGAGTGCAAATATTATGCACAGTTGTGGTGAATATCAACGACAGCTAAAGACTTGAAACACAGGAAAGCACATCAGAGGAGGATTGCGAAACAAAAGAAGAAATAAAATTAAAGAAAAAACACAAACACAAAAAGTAAGAAAACGGTAAATCCAAAACAAGTAAAGGAAATACTACAAATCAAAACAAGACACAATAACATAAACCAAACATCGTGTAATTCTACAATGCATAAAATTATTAAAAGACACCCAAATATGACAAATTCTTGTAAAGCTTTTAAACAAGAGATTTACAGGAATCGCAAATAGAGGAAAGTACGAGATAGGAAATCACTATGAAATAGCAACGAAATTCAACAGAGCTTTCTGAGATTCTATAGCAACTGAAATTTTGCCGTTTGATAACGGCAAAATGTCTGCTAATAAAACAACTTACAACACATGATTCCATCGACATAGTAATCGCGATTAAGCAAAACGCGGTTTTCATCACGTGTCTGCCGTTAAGAAAGAATGAATATGCATATATCATCGTTTTAGTTTTCTGAAGCTGCATTTCATAAGTACCAACGTGGTGCTGCTGTTGCGTGTGGGTGCGGTGCAGGCTGTTGGGGGTGCAGACCTACTGGTGCATGGTGGCCGGCGGCTCCGCCTGTCCATCCGCAGTGCCCTCCATCGCGCGCGAGGGCGCCGCGTTCCGTCAGTGCAACGCAGAGGAGGCGGCGTTCAGCAGCAGCATCGCCGCGGCGCGCGGGAGGGGGAGCGCCGTGATGGCCAACACCCGACACGTCGAGGCAGCCCCCAACACCACCGCCACACTCCCCATCGACCAGATCAACCAGCTCCTGCAGCTCTAAGCCAATTCTGAACAAACACCTATTTTCACTTGCGACCCCTCTGATGTAATGCAATGCCGTTCTAACAGACAGACCCACTCCTTTCGACACACCGACACACACAAAGACACACACACACACACACACACACACACACACACACACATACACACACAGAGACTTACACACACACACACACACACACACACACACACACACACACACTT
>JAPMLY010002026.1:12500-67621 GCA_026401115.1 Tetraselmis chui
GGCGGAAAAGGGCGCGTTGGGTGACGCGCCGTCGCAACGATCTGAGTCGCGACGGTTCGGCTACAGGCATGATGGGATCAGTACATAGTATCACTTGTTCGCGAAATGTACAGGTACCCGTACCAGGGACCTGGTAGGGCTTATGGTGATGCAAACTTTATTTTTTAATTACAAAAAACATTGTTGACACGGGGAAAGGGAAATGGAAAAGGAAAGGAGACCAATAAGAGGACAAATTAGAGTGACAAGAGGTTCTCGGAGCCTAAGGCGGATGTTCCTATTGATAAGCGTTTTTTCGTCCCGAAGTCGGCTACATACCGGGAGGGGCCTCGTGTTGCTTGAGCCCTATTAACCTATTTATGGGAGGAAGAGCGCGAACGTTGCATGTAACTCCTATTACTAGTCCGGAACCGTGCAACGAACGCCTTACCCGTACACGACACGTCCTTGACATATACCAGCATCAATACGCGAGTGAGCATTACGCCGCTCCTGAATGATCACGGCACGCGTGAGCGGCGCAGGGGCTGTCTAAACGGGCAACGCCACGATGTCACAAGCTTTCGTTCATGCAACCTTAAAATCAAAACCATGCCGCATGATACTATTGCACTCTGTTTGCATGCAAGGGAGTGGCGCCTTAGCGAACGCGCGGTTGGTAATACACCGTGCATAGTCCGAGGACCTTACGGTAGAGGATACGGGACTTAACCGGCGGCACGCGACTAGCGGACACACTGCGAGCAATCCCTAGCGTTACTTTCAAGGGGGGGCATGAGTGCAATGGGGCACACACATACATCTATCGTACTTCCTAGGGGGCGCTTGTTTGAACGGGCAACAGCACAATCGCGCTAGTAACCACAACAATAGTAATAACCATACTAAAGGTATTCTTTATACGTATTTAGAGAGTTTTTCCGCGCATGCGGGACTGCACTTGCACTATCCACCCGCGCAATCCCTCTAGCACGTGCGTACATGAAGTACCGCCGAAGGCTGGAAGCGAGTTCGAGTGGCGCAGCGGGAGTGTTGGCTTAGCGGCCCGGGATGGAAGAATCAACTTCGTCAGGTTTTGTACCATGGTGACCGGCGAGATCACGTGGCTCACACACAAACGCGAGCGCATATACGCATCGAGGAAGTTGGAAGTAGAAGCGATTCAGTCGATACATGCTAGGGAGGCAGAACTTCGCCTCTTTGCGGTGTATGGGAATGGCGCGGCGCGTAGACCATCAGCCGAGCGTGGGAAAAAGAGCCGAGCAAGTAAAAATCACTACTAGTATAGGCCAAACGCACAACGATTTTTTCCCTCTCGGGAAATGGCTCCCTCACATCCCCATCATCACACCCACGTGTCATATCGTCGTTGAACATAAAATTGCGTCCCACAACTCCACCACCTGACGAAAGCGCCTTTCGTCCTTCTCCCCCACAACGTGCAGAGGCATCGCAAACTTCAGGTTTTTACCTTGTTGTCAAGCAAGTCCTTGCACACATACCCATACCAACTCTGTGCGCTCATGTTGAGCTTCTTGGTCCCCTTCATCGATTGAAAAGCGATATCACCTCCGACGACTATCTTGATCCAAGGCTCGTCATAGCAAGACTGCGCCATTGCTTTCATCTTCTCCTCAGTCGCATTGGCTAGGATATTGTGGACAAAGATTTTGGGCCCAATACGAAGCATGTTGTGCAAAACGTCCACAATAAAATGTAGAGATTTTGGCAAGCGATGAGAGGGAGGCAACCTCAACCGCTACCCACTATTGACATGCACACCTAACATTTGAGAGTTCGAGCCCGGGTCAGCGCGAAGGCTTGCATTCGAAACAAGGATGCTCGACGGACGCGCGATCGGTGGGTGAAGGGTACGGCCGCTGACTGGTTTTCCAGACAGTTAACCGGGTACCGGACATGAAAAAACCCGCGGAAATGGCCAGGGAACAAATTAGCTCGGCGGCAAGAGCGCTAGATTTTTTTGGTAGTTTTATTGGTCCCCCCACCTGCCTCCAAGGTGATGGGGGACCTCGACTAGCATGAAAGTCGCGACGGGAGGAGTAGCAACGACCTTGGGGCGGGGCTTATGGGATGCGTCGGCGGGGTCGACAAGCGACCGCGTAAGGGTTTTTTCTAGCCTTTCCCCTTCTTTCTCCGGCAAGACAGAAGTCACGTGGGAGCTAAATCAGGCTGGCCCGTCGCCCCTCTCGAACGCCGATCGGCCTAGGCCGGCATGCACCCCGGTTCGGTGGGAGCAGGCCGTTCATCGTGAAGGTCGAGCGACAGCTTCAATTTGCACTACTTCACAAGTGGCTATATGTTTTGTATAGATCCCCTTTTCGAGTATACATCTGTTTTTATTGCTTAGGCGGGGGGGCTGCGGCAATTACTGCGGTAGATTATATTTCTTTACTTCCGAGGAACCTCGGCACATCATGCAAATAGATGCGTCGATAGGTGTACCATGTTGAAGAGTAACCGGCCCAATCTTTTCTCTTAAGTGTCCTAAATGGTTGAGCAACTGATGGCCGTTAGACAACACCCGGTTCTGTTTGATGGTATTGTTGTGAATCATTTTTCAATTTCATCCCCCCTCCCTCGTGGTGGGGGTGAGTACCGACGAGCCTGCGAGCGCAATCCCCTCCGGGGCCGCCGCCACTGCGCTGCCGGCGCTCGGCGGGCACCCAAGCGGCATTAACAAATGCACCGAGAGGGGTTTTAGTGCAGCTTGTCCCCGGGGCTTAACTTCGCAGGGAGGCATGAAGGTTTGGCATGCGGACGACCGAGGGTGACATTTAGACCCGGGGGGCGGGGGTGTTAGGCGGTCGGAGAGAGGGAGTGCGAGGCACATTATGTGGGACTGGGGAGGGAGGTATGTGACGGGGACGAGGCGAGGTAGTAGCCTTAAGGAGGCACGGGGAGGGGGGTTGGCGACCGACATGCATGTCGACGGAGCAGCTAGGGAGGCCTACGAACGGCAGCAGCAAGCGTGGGCAAAATCAGATGGGAGACGAGAGAGCGCGGGAAGAGACTCATCGTGAGAGCAAGGAGTAGAGCGGGGACGGTTGCATACGAGAGCTCGACAACATGTGAGTGCCGAAGGAGCTGAGGGAGAATGACGCCGGTTAGGAATCCACAAGTTGGTGGACTTGGAAGCGGTGGGCATGGGTAGAGGTAGTGTGCATATCGAGGAATTTGTTACTATGGCGGGCGTGATTAAAGTGCCAACTGCGGGCAGCGATTCAAAAAACTGTGTAGTATATGCCATGTGACGGGAATGTAACACCAATATCGCGCCCCCTAAACTGCACGTGTCCGCTTAGAAACCGCACACACAGCCGTACCTTCCACCCACCGATCGCGCGTCCGTCGAGCACTCTTGTTTCGAATTCGAGCCTCCGCATTGATCATGGATCGCACCCTCTAAGACTAGGTGTGCATGTCGATAGTGGGTAGCGGCGGGTAAGGGCATGGTCACCGTCGCTAGATCCTTCCGGCCACGAGGCACGGACAATATCGCAATCCCTCCGTAGAGAGTTTTCCGGCGGCGGCTGATCCTGAGGATCGTTGCCGCCGGACAGCGCCGCTTCTCCCGTTGGACAGTCCCCCTCTTGGTTGGTGTCGTGCCCCCCCCCCCCCCCCTCCCCCCCCCATTGGGTCGGTACGACCGCAGCATGCTAGTCGGCAAGCAACGACCGCCCTTCCCCGGCGCCGCTTCCCGGCTGTCCGCCGCCTGCTCCAACACCATCCACCTACCACTAATCCACCCGTACCCTCTGCACCAAAAATACTTCACATAGTTTGCCCCCGCCTCCTGATCAAGAGAGTATGTGAGAGTAGTTAGTCGCAAAAAAACATTTCGGACGTGCCGAGCGGGAGATCTTAGTGATGGTGTACATATATTCTGATTTCCTCCGGGGCCGCCGCCGGCGGGCGCCGGCATTGGGAGCCCTACCGCCGTGCTATGCGTGGTACGGTAGGAAGCTAAGTGGGGTTTGCCGGTAGCTTCGATTGCGGGATCATAAGTTGTCGGTTAAGTCGTGTGCGGAGGGCTTTCAAGAATAATACATGTACACTAGCGCCTAGATCTCCCTCTCGGTTAGAACGATACTTGTTTTGAAGGCTAAATACTCGTCGAATGGTTCCTTGCTCAAGTAACGGGGCATATATCTCAGGAGTTGTTTGGAGGCGAGGAGGGTACGGGTGGATATGAGTTGGCAGCGGGTGTTGAAGCAAGCGGCGGACAGCCGGTAAGCATGACGAGGGCAAGGCGCTCGCTAGCCGTCGACACGCATGTGAGACTCGTGCCCCGCTTGGGGGCGTGACGTTACGCATGCCGGAGGAGGGTCACATCAGGAGGAGCAACACACTCTAGCGACCGATCCCCCGCCTTAGCTCTGGCACGACCGGACTCGCACATGGGGAGAGGCCATGTAGGCCCGTCCCGACGCAAGCAAGCTGACCATTTTGGCTGATCCGCGCCTTCGCAGCGGCTTGACAAAGCCGCGCATTGTTGAGACTAGGGACATTGTTTTCATATTGGCACGCTAAAAAACAATCAAAAATAAAAAACCGGTGTACTTTATGAATTTGACGGTGTTGTATTACCATTGGTTAGGACAATATATATTATAGAGAGGTTGGTATAGATACTTCACGGCGCAATCCCTAATAATCAAGCGAGTCCATTTCAGGCCGATTAAGGGACCACCCATATATGGCAATTGGCCTTCTAAAAGCTAAATGCCACACTAGTTTTGGAGCTTTGCGGTCGATGCGCGTTTTCGCTGTCGCTTGATTTGTTCGACGCTGCTTGATTAACTCGAAATGCCTTCTTACGTGGTGGTCGTTATACATGTTGGTGGTTCCACTGCCTCTAACATTAGGCTCGTTTTACAACGTGAGTCTCGTACAAGTAAAACTTGGTTTCTTGCCGGTTCGATCTTGCCTAACGAAGAGCATGTTGATGCGGTTGTTCGCGAGTTACTCGTGGAAACTGGCCTTACCTTGCGTCTTCATGACTTAACCTTGTTGAGGGACGCTCCGGTTCGCGCCGCATTACTAGAACGGCAGCGGCAGGTTGTTAACATCTTTCGGCATATGTTCTGATTCCCCACATGACAGCTAATATTTGCACACTTGCTAAGCTTGAGCAGGCTGTTGTTGCAAATCGACTATTAAACCGGATGGTTCTTACGTCGTACTAGCAACGATTGACATTGACGGTCTTTCTCTTACGCCGGCCAAACAAGGGTCACTTCCAACGTTGAAGCGTAAATTCAAATTATTTCATTTTGGTTACGTGACTCAATGGGAGATATTTCGTCGAGCTGTTTATGCTCAACAAGTACTATGCCACGAGGATACATCGTTACCGAGGTAGTTTTTTCTCCCCACGGTTTACAACTGTCGACACTCGCCATGTTTGGATGCTCATCAGAGGCTACATCAATCAATTGTGTGGTCATACTCCGACGCATTTACGCATGGGAATACCGGTCCCTAAAACCAACCTTGCTGGCTTGTCCGTAACTCTCATTGAGACACAGCGTAAGGCTGCTATCAATTCGCCGTTGCAATCAGATCGTGAATCGCGTGAGCTTGAAGACAGTCTCGAGGCACAACCTCGACGTTTCGCCATGCTCGGAATGAATGCTGATTCTTACGACGCAGTTGTGTGTGTTACTTCACAGTTTTTTGGATCCCAAAATAGTTGGTGGCTCAACCGTAAACAGCAAGCAACAATCCCGGACTCTTTTGACTCTTTGGTAGAGGAGCTTCGTCAGACGTCCATGTTGCCTAAAATTCGCGACGACGCAATTACCGCCATGCTCGGAATTACGCAGGGTAATATGAGTTACGCCGTCTACACTCGGCACTTCAACGACTTTTTACGGAGGCAGCGAAGTCTCGTCAACATCTTACCCACGACCTCCACTGTAAACGCCTTATCAGTGGCATGGCTGACTTTCAACTTCAGACTCAAGCCAAGTCTCATCGTACACAGAGGGGTTACAATTTGCCTTTAGTGGAGCTTCATAATTTCCTCAATGACATCATTAGTGATTCTCCACACATGGGTCGTGTTCGATCAACATATGGCCCGTCGAAAGTACATGGAGGCGGACAATCGACCAAGAAGCGCACTTAAGAGGATCCATTGGTTGGGGCTTCGAAAATCTGGAAGTGAGACAATGGTGCTAGTTTTGGACGAGGTTGCGGAGGTAAATGTGGAGGCCGTGGCCAAACTTCTCCAAACATTGGCCGAATAGACTTCAGCGGCATTGCCGAAGCCTTGACCCCGGAGGAGCGAAAACGCCATGTCGAGGAAGGGCTTCGCTTCAAGTGCCATAAGAAAGGACACCGTCTTTTCCTATGCCCGGAGTTAAAAGGCAAATAGGCAATGGGTGCTCCTTCGAAGAAGCAATGAAAGTGGCACGGTTGTTCTATTGACGAATTGGAACAACCGGCTACATATACTCATATACTGATCGTCATGAGGCACAGTTAGCGACAAAGGTCGTCGAATAAACCCTTTCGACACCTCCATCGAAAACTGTTGCGACTCCTCCAAAATTCGTAGCAAGTCGTCGTCGTCAGAACAAGCAAAGAGAGAGTCGTAAACTTGTAATCAGACGTTTCATTGATTGGAAACTCGTTGACTCCATTTTTGAACCTTTGCACTTACGATTCGACGTCATCTTGGAGGGTTGTGCTGATGACGAGGGTCTTAACTCGCACGGTGACTTGCCTCACTCTTCGCCGAGTGATTCGATCATGAAGAGAGACTTATCTCTAGAGCGTGTGTTCATCAATCCACCATGGGAGATGGGTGCGCACATTGGTCATCATTTTGAGAGTTGTCGGCGTACAACTCCAACATCCACGATGATTGTGTTTGTTCTTCCTTAGTGAGCTAAGTTCGATGAGCTCACTCGACAGTGAAAACTCTACCAAGAATTCCCAGCGAGGACACAACTTCTTTCCTCGCAATTCGCTGGACAATCCGACCCAGCAAGAGGTGGATGCTCCAACTCCTTGGCTTGCTCAGCTTTGGTTAGTTGATGTTGATTGTACTTTTTACGATCAAGCTCCGACTACAACTCATGATGAACCCACTTCGGTAGGTGTACCTTGTGATGACACGAAAGATTCCATCGCTACGCTGCAACAATTTCCCCCGAAAGCTGCCGCCATGTTGACTGACCTCACGGAAGCTCGGCCGTTGATTGGCAGCACTGAGTTGATTGTGAAAACTCATTATGGTGGACACCGTGTCTATGGATTAGTCGACTGCGTTGCGACTCTTGACTTTGTGTGAAAAGACTTCGTAAGACGCTTTGCTTTACAAACTCGTAAGTCTCCGACCAAGACTTTCTGTTCGACTTGCTAATGGTCAACGTGTTACATCTTCGAATGTCTGCGACATCACCTTCGAGCTGGCTCGTCACGAAATTCGACGGAGTCTTTACGTTCCACGTGATTTACGCGTTGTCGATCTATTGATGGCTTTACCATGGCTTGACGACGAGCAAGCCTCTTTGCAATTTGGCACCTCAAGCGTTTTCACCTTAATGGATGGGACAACATTGGAGATTCAGATTAAGGAGCAACGTTCTGAGTGTCTAATGATGTTGTCTGTTAAAGTTCAGAAACTGATGCGCAAGACGGAATGCAGCAAAGGACGTAATGCGGAATTTTTCGTGATTAACGTTTCGCCTGGAGCAAAACCGCCGACTGAGTTTCACATTGGAAAGAAGCTTACTACATAACAACGTGACAACTTCCGGTCGTTACTCTATGATGACTTCCCGGAGTCACTAAAGCCCGTTAATTCGCCGCATGTAATCCGACAGTGAGATCGTCACATTGAAACTAGTGGCCCGATGAAACGCCAACGTTATAACAGATTGTCACACGCATACCGCGCTGAGCTTAACCGACAGCTCAAAGACGCCATGGAAGATCGCTTGATCCGACCCAGCTAAAGTGAGTTCAGCTCGTCAACTCTTTTGTGTGTAAAGCTAATGGCTCGCTACGCATGTGCATTGACTACCGTGGACTTAATGAACTTACGTGTAAGGACGCCTACCCACTTCCGCGTGTGGACGATACACTCGATGAGCTTAGGGACGCGAATTTTTACACGCACCTCGACCTCGCGTTTGGCTTCTCGCAAGCTCGAGTACGTGATAAGGACGTCCACAAGACCACGTCTCATACCCCTGATGGCTTGATGGAGTGGGTCGCCATGCCGTTCGGACTGTGCAATGCACCGGCTACTTTGCATAGGATGATGAATGACATTCTTAACGACATTTTGCATAAGTTCGTCACTATCTACCTCGACGACGTTTGTATTTACTACCGCACTCTGGATGGACACCTTGCGCACTTGCGTATGGTAGGCTCTTCAACGATTTAAGGAGGAGGGCTTGAAGTTGCGCCTAAAGAAGTGCTTCTTTGACCTTCAGGAAATGGAATATCTTGGCTACAATGTGTCAGCTGGTAAAATTTCTGCTTCGACAAAGAAAGTCGAGGCCGTTGCAAAATGGCTTGTGCCTACAACGCATACGGAGGCTCGCAGTTTCATGCAATTCTGCAACTTCTAGGCCAGATTTATTCATCCGTTTTAGGACCTTGCGGCTCCATTGACGGACTTAATGCGGAAGTCCCAACCACAAAATGTTACGCCGACCTTTGAGACTCTCAAGTTACGGCTCATTTCCGCGCCATGCTTGATCCTTCCGGAGGTCAGCTCGGACGCGACGTTTACCGTGGCTACAGATGCTTCGCCAATGGGGATTGTAGCCGCCATGTTGCAAGACCAATGAGGAGGACTCCAACTAGTATCTTGATGGGCGTGTAAGCTAAATTCAGGTAAGCGCACGGCAACACTTACTCTGCGTACGATTTAGAAGTTGTGGCCGTATGCCAAGCCGTCCAACATTGGAGGTGTGAACTTGAAGGGTGCTCTAAGTTCCTTGTCGTAAAAGACCACGACACACTGCGACATCCGCTCATGCAACCGGATAATATGCTAAGCAAGTGGCAAGCACGTTACGTGCGGGACTTGCAACCGTTTGTGGGCTCGATGACACTTGCGTGTATCGCAAGGGAGCTCTGAACGAAGCTAATCCGTTAAGTCGGCGCCTAGACTTCGTACCTCATGCTACAGTTCAAATATTTTGGGATGGCGAGGTTCCGTTAGATCGAGAGCTACGACGGATGTCCCAACGGTTGTTAGGAGACGCACAATTAAAAGCAGTGACGGTTAACGCGTTGCGGCTGAGCCATGAGTTCGTTGATCTCATTCGCGAGGGGTACTCCCAAGACTCGTTATTTCATTGGGACGAGGGTGAGTGGACAAAGGACAGCCGGATAGAAGCCATAGCGGGTACTTTTGGCGTCTCGATCGCCTTTGTGTCCCGCGGAACTCTGAGCTCCAACTGAAGTTTATCACAAAGCCGCACGAGAGATCGTTAGGTAGTCAGCTAGAAAGTTGCTAGCACTCTTGCTAAAGCGCTCGATAGATTCTGGTGGAAACGATGTGTAAGATTTTTGTGAGCGATGCGTCGTGTGTAGACGAGCAAAGATTCAACCACAAATGGCTGCGACTCTTTACCCATTGCATGTTTCACCTAGACCGTGGCATACAGTTTGTCTGGACTACTTGACACACTTACTTGTGATCAATGGTTTTGATAGTGTGCTAACCGTGGTCGACCATCTGACTCGATTGGCCCATCTTCTGCCATGCATAGAGAGTGTAACACCCGAGGAAAATGCTATTTTGTTTTTACAAAGAGTCCACCGATTACACGGACTACTTCGTTACTAGTGACTGCGACACGAAATCTGTTAGCGGCTTCTAATAGACAATTTGGCAACGTCTCGGAACTCGCGTGAACATGTCTTCATGTCGACACCCGGAGACGGATGGACTAACGGAGCGCGTCAACAACACGTTTCAACAACCTCTTCTTTGCTTTTGTTGCTACGACGGATCTAACTCGACAAACATGTTGCATAAAGTGGAATTTGTGTACAACACTTCTTGTGCGCTCGGAATTGAGCACACCCACTTCGATGCTAATTTTGGGTTCTCTCTCGAGGAGCCTCCGGATCTAGTGTTCACCATGCGACCTTTAATTCCGATTTCGTAAGACGCGTCAGAACGGTTGAAACTGTTACAAGAAGTACATGCTGTGGTACGTTCGGTATTACAGCTTCACAAAGATGAGATGCAAGCTCGTACAAAACCGTCGACAGCCCCGTACCTCGTCAGAGGAGACAAGGTATTAGTTGTTACAACAAACCTCTTTTTACGAGGACAGCCAAACATGAAGCTAAGAGACAAACAACTTTGACCTTTTCTAGTGGAAGAGCGGATTGGGAAACAAAGTTACAGATTCAAAACTCCCAACGAGAGTACGCTTACATTCCGTGTTTCATGTGAACAACCTACGCCCCTGCACTACCGCTTCGCTACGAAGAGCTGTCCCAATACATGTTCGTGAAGGAGACGACGAGGAGTATAATGTCTCTAACATCTATGTTGTGTGCATTAAATCGTTACCTGGACGATGAGACAAATATTGCTCTTAATCACGCACTTCAGTGATAACAATAATCCACCTCTCTCGCATCGGTTGAACGAAGTCCCTCGAACAACAACATTACGAGATTTCTTGGAGACGCCCCAATATGGCATAAGTTTGCCAAGACTCATGCGTACATCGACTTCATGCGCGCAATCTTGAGTCCCAGTAACTGCTTCAGTAAAGGAGCTTAGATAGCGGAGGCGTGCCTCACGGCGGCCTCAGTCATCTGTCAAGAGGGGGAGAGTACGAGTCTCACGAGTACAGTCTTGCAACAGTACATTGCAATATATTGTACATGTACTCGTTACTAATTCTGATTCGTGCTTTTCCATCGGAAGGACGTACAACGCGCATACGTCGCAATTGCAATTTAGCAAGGGTTTTGATGCGTGCTTTACTGCTAGAACCTCCCGGTACGTACAGATACGCACAGTAAATCTAACTAGCCACATGACGCGCCAAGCCATGTTTCTAATGCAGAATGTGATTCCCCAGACTGGACGAGCCGCGTCGCTAGTCTTTTGATAACGGTTGGAAAGCCCTAGCACATAGCATGATAACCAAGCTAGACATGTGCAAGCTATCTAGGAGGAAAGCTATTTAAGCCTAGTGCAATAGAGGGAGGTGACATAAATAACATTTTAACAATTCCTTTGTTCGATTGCAATCTATTGTTAATCACTAAAAGTTAAGACATCTTCTCATCTCTATCCCCATCTGCACTTCCACCATCAAAGATAGCTGCGACAGATAGAACCTGGCAGATTTGCTTTTGTAGTTAGCTTTCGAAATGCCAACGGCCACACAGACACATCAACCGTCAACTCAACGATGTTGTAAACAATTTCAATTTCAATGCCACTTGGTGTTCCTCCTACGATGGTATCGCTTGGCTTCTCAACTGCCACCCTCTCAGTGATGCCCGGAGAGCTGTCCGTCAGCGACATATGATCTTAGTTCAGCCGTTCAAGACACCTTGAGTACGCTACTTCCTATCCCTCCTACAACCCCCGCATTATTGGTGGGTTTCTCTTTCTTCCTATTGTTGGGCCTCCTCCTCCGCCCGTCCCCGGCTGCCTCCACCGCCCGCATCTCTCCCGGTGTTTCGCCCGCCTTTGATTCTCCGAGGTTGGGAGGACGGTATAAACGGCGTTCACACCCTCATGCGCGACATTCATGACGGAGATGATTTATCGAGCGCATGCTCGAGGTCTCCTTTGTCGCGACGCTAGCCGACAACTAGCCGGGGTCGGGGCCGGGGTCGATCGCGACGTCGTCGGGGGATTATAACTTAGCGCGAAGGCCAATAGTCGACTCAACTTCTAGGGGATGATCTCGGCTGCCGTTCTATCTATCGCCGGGCCCGTGACTTAGATGAGGTTGGCCGGTTGCGTTGAGCCGGAATAGCCCTTTGATTACGGGATGGTGGGTGATGGTGATGAGACGATGGCAACTCTCCCCCGGCTGCATTCCCCGCCTAGCACTCCCCCACCATAAGGTGACTCTTGTTCGACCTCCTCCCACCTACCCCGGTGAGCACGACATCCTGCAATTGTGGACGGACTCCACGCTCCTTGTCTTACGCAAGGCATTGTAGAGGGTGGGGTCTTAGTTTAGACCGCGGCTCGCCTATGTACCGAATTATAGCCTCTCACGGGTATTGAACCAAAAACCATCGGCACACTAGGCCTCACGCTTGGCCGGCCGAAAAAGAATGGATATCGCGTAGTGGCCTTCTTGCCACTAAATTCTAGATAACGTCACATCCCTTGGATAAATCCCAACATGTAGTAAGGCTAGGGATCGATACTATCATATGGACACTATCGTCAATTTTCGTGGCGTTTTCGGAGATCCCGAATACGATATCTAATCGATACACGCGTTTCAGATGACGAGGACTATTTGATTAACATAAGACGGCTTTTGTACCGACTGGGATGACTACAAAAATGGAGAAGATGCGTACGATAATACAACAAGTGTAGTAGTCCTTGTCTATTGTGACCCATGATGTGGCCCTTGTTGAGGAAAGCCGAGAGCTAGTAGTCGTTGTCGTTATGGGTACACGCATGCTTGGCGCGCCTCTCGCGATGACCTTCTCGACAATGGGAATCGCAACTATTTTATGTGAAATAATGGAGGATATCTTCAACCAATCTCTTACTATGTGCGCGAACTTAACGACATTGTTGAGCGTGGTAACTCTTAGTACTCTTACGATTTGGAAGCTTTAGCTGTTCGCGATGTTGCGATGCACTGAAATTGTTACCTTCAAGGCCGTTCCAAGCTCGTGGTGGTCTTGGACCACGACATACTGCGACATGTGCTCGGGCAACCAACATTGAGGTTAAACTTACGGCATGCAAGTTACGTACGTGGCTAACAACCGTTTACAACCGCGTTGACTATGGGCTTCCGCTACGGGGTCAATACTGAGGATGACCCTTGGAGCCGGCGGGCGGATTTCAAGCCACAAGGCAGCTTCCCATTGTTTGGGGATGGTGATGTGCCACAAAGTTTAGATCCTCAAGTTTAATCCCAATTGCCGAGAAGCCATACCGTCCCGTTGGCCTCAGAGCATGAAAACGCACATTTGCACAATTTGACCGTTGGCGTCATGTAGCTATATCCGGAATTTGGTGCTCTTGTAAGTCGGGGTTACACAAGAGACTCTTTTTATGGGGACGAGGGGGGTGGAATGAGGGCGGACAGATTGTCGCCAAAGATGGTTGTTTATGGAAGCACGACCGACTCTGTATTCCAAACTACCTGGTGTTGAAGCAAAACATGTTATTTGAACTACACGACAATGGATGTGCATGTCACCGTCATGGCTAGGAGCCGACGAGCGCCACGCCATGACGGTTATCGCTGTTACTTCTATGTTTTAGTCGCGGAATACTGATAGGAGCCCCACTCTCGGGGGTTGGCATTGCTTTGGGGTTGTGTTGTCGTCGGGGCTACCGTACGATCGTATTTTCATGCAGCTTGCTTGCGCGGAGCCCGAGCTGAGGCGGCATTTGTATCCAATTTTGGCACAGCAACGAGAATACGGGGATGATAAATCTGTTATCTGAATTCCCGTCTAGAAAGGAGGAAAGCGATACATTGGTACCGGCACAATGGTGAGTTCGATTAGAAGAAGCACTACAATAGGAATGTGGACATGCAAAAAATAGAAGGAACCAAAAGGGCAATAGTGGCAAGAGGGTCACGTAATCCAAGGCTGCAAGGCACGGCAAAGGGGAGCACTTCATTGTGCGCGAACCTAGCAGATAAAGCACACGATAACACAATAAACTCCCACCAACGATGACAACCTAACACGTAGAGGCGGCGAGCGGCGCCTCATCACGCGCCGCGCAAGGAAGCACGGGAACGCTTGCGGCCTTTGGCGCGGGTGAAGAACGCCGTGGCAAGAGAAGGCATCCCAACCGAGGACGAAGTGGCCTCCACTTCGTCCGCGGCGGCCGGACAACATGCGCAAGACGTTGTCCGCATGAGCGACATGGACGGCCAGAGAAACCTTTTGGCGCCAAGAGGCCAATAACAACTTGCCCACATGCATCCCTACTTTATAGAAGCGGTTGCGTGCCTGGCCACCTCTGTAAAAAAACCCGCTTAACGATTCTGCATTTCGACTTCTTTAAAATAAAAAATCTACTCCTTGGCATACAATTACTTGTAAGATTCATCACAAATGCATATGTATTATTCACATACATTTGTTTACAAGAAAGGCAGTGAAAACACCGCCATGTTCAAATACATACAGTCAGACATACCTGTACTTTCTGCGATCAGTAGATGTCCTTCATGTTTTTCTGGTCATTGCTGCCAGGCAACCACGTGGAGCGACATCCCACGCCGCGCCCGCGTCCCACCGCAGTGGATGGAAGTTGTTGTGAAAGTATCGGGTACTCGTACCCGTAGTGAACACAGATATGCAAACAATGTGTCGTTAAATCCTTTCTATCGTCGTATAAAACACCGGAAAATTTGCAGCTCAGCAACTCCAAGGATGTACGTCGGTACGCCGATGTACGACTATATATTGCCGATATTATCATATTCTAATCCTTACGTTATTGGAGCAAAGAGATACGGGTACTTCGAGATTACACATTTCAAGCGTGTTTTCCCTGCACAGCATATAAATTCCATTCTGCATACAGGTAAGGTACAGGTACCTGTACGTTGCTGCGAATTACGAGAATGGAGTTACATGGTACGCAGTACGCAATAGCGAAACACGTTACGATGTTATTTTTGTAGCACACTTGTACCTGTACTTACGAACAATTGGCGCTTGATATTACTAATACATTAGCATTCATTTGGGCGTCTTCTTTTCTCCGGGCCGCGGACCGTTCCCGTACCTGTACCCGCGTTGCAGCGCCAGACCCTCGGTCGCCTTCGGGACGGGGCGTGCTGCCTTGCCGCGACGAACTTACGCCAGGGGCGCGCCCCCCTGGGACGACCATAGCATATAAGCTGCCGGAAAGCGACGAGACAGCAGAAACCTCAAAGTGTCTTCACCCTCGCCTCTTCCCGCACACCGTCAGTGTGTTATAGCGTCACATATCACAGTAGTCGTTCCCGCGACACAACCAGTATTCACTATCAGTAATCCTCGCCCAACAGTCGTCGACCTCGTTCTACGTACAGAAACCCTCAAAAGCGCTTCTGTTTTTCACGCCGAGATGGCTCCCAGCAGCTCACCCGCCGCGGCCGCGATCGGTATTGACCTTGGCACCACGTACTCTTGCGTTTCCGTCTACCGTAACGGCGTTCCGGAGATCATAGCCGACTCCACCGGCTCCCGTACAACTCCCTCGTATGTCGCCTTCACCCCCGAGCGTCGCCTCGTTGGCAAGGAGGCCTTCAACCAGGTGGCCATGAACCCCGTGAACACCATTTTTGACGCCAAGCGCCTCATCGGTCGCGACTTCAGCGACCCTTCCCTCCAGTCGGACATGGATTTCTGGCCCTTCATCGTGAAGGGTGACGAGAACGACAAGCCGGTTATCGAGGCGGAGTACAAGGGCGAGCTGAAACAGTTTCGGCCGGAAGAAATCAGCGCAGCACTGCTGAGCAAGCTGAAGAGCGTGGCGGAGGAGTCTTTGGGTCACGACGTCTCCAAGGCCGTCATCACCGTTCCCGCCTACTTTAATGATAGCCAACGACAGGCCACGAAGGACGCGGGCGCTATCGCCGGGCTGGAGGTGTTGCGCATTATCAACGAGCCCACCGCTGCCGCGATCGCGTACGGCCTCGACCGACTTTCTGATGAAGCGAGCGAGCACGAGAGCACCGTTCTGGTGTTCGACCTCGGCGGTGGCACCTTCGATGTGACGCTCCTGTCTATGGAGTCGGGGCTGTTGGAGGTGAAGGCTACTGCAGGTGATACTCACCTAGGCGGCGAAGACTTCGACGACCGGGTGGTGCACCACCTGGCGAGCCAGTTCGAGTCGGAGGCGGGGGCTGAGGGTGTGCGCGCAGACGCGCGCGCCATGCGTCGCCTCCGTACCGCCGCGGAAACCGCAAAGCGCGAGCTCTCATCCTCCGAAGAAGCAACTGTCCATGTCGACGCCCTCTTCGACGGCCGTGACTTCTCTTGCACGATCACCCGCGCAGGCTTCGAAGACATCAGTGATGACCTGCTCCAGCGCATCCTCGCCCCCGTCTCCCAGGTTCTCGCTGACGCCGGCATCGAAGCGTCCGCCGTGGATGACATCGTCCTCGTGGGCGGCTCCACCCGCATCCCCCGCGTGCAACAAATCCTGTCCGAGTTCTTCGGCGGAAAGGCACTCTGCCAGAATGTCAACCCCGACGAGGTGGTCGCGATGGGCGCCGCGGTACAGGCCGCGTTACTGACTCCCGTCGACGAGGCTACTGGCGAGGCGGTCGTCGACGAGCGCATCAAGGACCTTGTGTTGTTGGATGTCACGCCTCTGTCGCTCGGCTTGCAGACGGCAGGCGGCGTGATGACTACCCTCATCGCCCGTAACACCACCATACCCACCCGTGCCGAGAAGATGTTCTCTACCGCCGTCGACAACCAGGGCGAGGTACTCATCCAGGTGTTTGAGGGCGAGCGCGCCAAGACGGCGGAGAATCACCTGCTTGGAAAATTCGAGATGGCGGGCATCGAGCCCGCGCCCGCGAGGAGCCCAAAGATCAACGTCACCTTTGAAATCGACGTCAACGGGATTCTTACCGTGTGGGCCGATAACAAGAGCGGCGGCCAGCGGGAGCAGATTACAATCAACGCGGACAAGGGCGTGCTGTCGTCGGAGCAGGTGGAGGAGCTTATCGCGAACGCGGAGCAGTTTCAAGCCGAGGACGAAGAATTTCAGCAGCGGATGGAGGCGCGTAACAAACTCGAGACTTATGCGTACTCGATGAAAAGCGCCGTATCTCGCGGTACTCGCCCCGTTAGCGCTGGCGACAAGGAGGTACTGCTTCAGGGCATCTCAGACGCGCTCTCCTGGCTGCAGGCCCACCGCGAGGCGCAGGTGGAGGAGGTACAGGCGAAGCAGCAGGAGCTCGAGAGTATGATGAAGCCCATCATTGCCTGAGTCGCCGACGACCGCGGCACCAATCCCGTTTGTTGATTATTCCCTGCTATCTTTTAGATATATATCGAACCACCGTCTGCCACTTTTTGTTATTGAACCGCCACCGAAGCGGTCTTCGTGACTGATGTACATACATCCTCCCTTTAAAAAAACAAACAGAAATACCTAAAGTCAGCTCTGTCGTCTCTCACTATGCATAGCAACATACGTACGGCCCGAAACGTATCCATTCTACCTATTTCTTTCTTCCTTGTAAAACAAGTTTACCTCGCAAAGTCAATGCCATAAACCGACCACCGGAAGAAAAAATGACAGCCTCTGCCACACAGTAACAAAACAAATAGTTAATGGAGATAGTAAGCATATCGATCACACATTATGTTTCGTGGAATACCAAACCCGTCATTGACTGACCATCAAAGAAGTATACCTGTTGTTGCATTTGAAAGACACAAGGTGCGGTGACGTGAGTGCTCTAATGAGATTTGCAGTTGCAGGTGCTCTCATAAGATTTGCAGTTACATGAGGTTTAAAAGTGTCCACTCCAAGCGGGCAAGATAGTAGGGGGGGGGAGTGCGTGCGGTGAAGGGATGGGCTGCTGTGACTACTCCGCTCACTCCTTCTTGCCGCCCCCGAGCCCCTGAAAGAAGTTCTCCGCCTTGGACTTGAGCTCATCGACGGGGGGCTTGGGCAGCTGGTCCTGTGGCGGGATCTGTGGTGGGGCAGCAGATGAAGAGAGTGCAGTGTCATGCCATTATCTATTCAATCATGAGAGTGAAGAGAGAAAATAAGGAGGTTGAGAGGGAGGTAGAGAGGGAGAGGAGAAGTAACTGCGCGTGCGTGCGCGCGCGCGCGCGTGTGTGTGTGTGTGTGTGTGTGTGTGTGTGTGTGTGTGTGTGTGTGTGTGTGTGTGTGTGTGCGTGTATAAGGGGGGGTCTGTAAAAGGACTGATAGAGGGAGCGTGTGTGTGTGCGTGCGCGCATGATAGTCAGAAGCATGATAGCAAAGAAGATTGCGAATAGAGCGGTGGTGAGTGTGAGTGTGTGAAGGCGTGAAAGTGCATCAATATTTGAGTGTTTGTATCCAGCGAGACAATGGAGTTGAAGCCTACTCACCAGCATGATCTTGGAATTCTCAGCGATGTACCAGCTATCGGGCTTGCTCTTATCCTGCACCACACACAAGCACACACACACACACACACACACACACACACACACACACACACATTCACAACTCTTCATCAGCCTTGGTTTAGATAACACCGCTCTGACGAGGAGAAGTAGTCTTGTGTCGGTGGAGATGTTACGTGTTCTCAGAAAGGAAAGGGCTCGAGGGGCTCACCCTGATCTTGAAGCCGTACTCAAACTCCGCGACCCATTTCATTGGGGGAAAGGCCTTTCGGAGGCCCTCCTCAATCTCCTCGCGATCCTGTGTACCAATAATCATGCCATTCACTCAGCCCAAGCCGCCCACGGTATATCGCCACTGCATGCAAGCACGCACCCCTTTTCCCTGAGGAATCTCTCCCTTTCCATGCTCTCTCTCCCGCCCGCACACACACACACACACACACACACACAAACACACACACACACACACACACACACACACATACACATTGAATCCCCCTCTCTCTCTCTCTCTCTCTCCCTCTCCCGCGCTCTCTCTC
This sequence comes from Tetraselmis chui, assembly GCA_026401115.1. NCBI lineage: Eukaryota > Viridiplantae > Chlorophyta > Chlorodendrophyceae > Chlorodendrales > Chlorodendraceae > Tetraselmis > Tetraselmis chui. Next base: position 31,361 of record JAPMLY010002026.1, read on the forward strand.
TCTCTCTCTCTCTCTCTCTCTCTCTCTCTCTCTCTCTCTCTCTCTCTCTCTCTCGCGCCCGCACACCCCCCCCCACACACACACTGTCTCTCGCCCTCGCTCTCTCTTCTCGCTCTCTCTCTTGTTCTCTCACCCCATCTTTGTCGCACACACACATCCTCCCTTACTCTCTCTCGTACAATAACACACACTCCCCCCCCTACACATGCTCTCTCTCCCTCCCTCTTTCTCCCTCTTGCACACAAACACACTCCGCTCCGTACCCCCGCTCTCTCTGTCTGTGTCTCTCGCACGCACACTCTCACTTGTTCTTTCACACTCTCTCTCTCTCTCTCTCTCCGACTCTCCGTGTCTCGCATACACACACCTTCTCTCCCTGTGTCTCTCTCCCTCTCTCACACACGCACACTCTCAATCACTCTCTATCACTTCCTCGCGCAGATACACTTTGTCTTGTCCCCTTGTCTCTCTCAGACACACACCCTCTCACACTCTCTCACACATACAAGTAGACATACTCTCATTCACTCCGCACACAGACACACACACATACACACTCTATCCCTCTCCCTCTCTCGCACTCAAGCCCCCCCCTCCCTATCCCTCTTATCACCTTGTAGATAACTTCGCCAATGTTGCGGATGAGCGTGTTCTTAAAAGTGTCCTTCGCGATATTTCCCTCCATTGATTTCACCAGCATGTTGGCAGAAGTTCCACCCTTGACCACGCTCAGAGGCATCCACTGCGGGGTCTACGATCACGTGGTAGTGAACGACCCCCCAACTCCACTCGTCAGCACTGTGCGCCATGACACTCGCATGCATAGAGCGAAAACTGTCACATACAAACCGGAAAACAGGGCCAACACTCGGGCAGCACCTTCTTGGACCGCACAAAGAGCACAAACTCCACGTTGTCGGGGTCCACGGGCGGGGTGGGAGGCAGCTGCAAAGGTTAACATGACATCATCAGCGCTGCTCTTTACTTATTTCAAAATGTGGTTGTTAAAACCAAAACGGTGGACGTGTGGGTCAGGGCCTCTTTTGGATTGGGAGCTCCACCTCACGCTGAGCGCCGCCACCGCTCGGGCGGGCGCGATACCGCTGCTTCCCCTTGCCCTTACCAGCCACAACCTACACGCGAGATGAAGACATGTGAATGGACAAGTGCGAGTGATGAGGGTAACATAATTCGATGAGCAACACAAAATATTAAATAAAAAAAGGTGAGCGTCGTTTGTGGAGAGAGAATCATAGCATATGCTATGGTAGGGCGTGCCTGCAGAGCTCCGCGGGGGAGGGGGCCCTGGGTCTGGGACCAGGCCAGAGAGACGCGACTACCAGCGAAAGAGCTCTTACTACACAGTCACACACAAACAAACGTCAGCGCTGACATCAATTTAATTACATAATATTTCGCAAACTGTCATCGCCGCTCTGACTCGCCGCATACCGGCCGGGGCAGACAGACACTGTGCCATGCACAAAATACGCCGGCAGGGTAACTTCACATCATATGGTTATGATCGCGTGGGTATTGAGTTGTGCGGACGGGTGTGGGGCAGGGTAGAGGGGGCTGACCGGGCGGTGGAAAGTGCGGGCCGAGGTGCCACGGTGGCGGCGGCGGCAACGTGTGCGATCGCGGCGGACATTCCGGCTAGTTTCGAGTGACGCGGATGGGTTGGGGGGCGCGAAAGAGGGGAGGGGATGGATTAATAAGGGTGGATTCAGGGATCGTGCGTGCCAATTGGGCGAGGAGGCGCCTGCTTGCCGAGTCGTTTTGATGTGTGCAGACTGTGTTCGTGGGTGGGGCCGTTTGAGGGATGCGGAGCTGTTGTACAGCGTGGCGGTGTGAAGAAAATTATTTCAAATCATTTTACAGTATTTGCCGGCTAAATGCTGTCCTTGCTTGTTTTACGTGGACTAAATGATAAACATAACCGACAAAGCTTACGACATTTGATTTGTGAAGTGTACTTCCAGTCGATAGCTGAGGCGTGGACACCTGTGAGGCACTTGAAATGGATGGATTATGCTGAGCTGTAATATTAGTATATTGAATTTCTACTTCGGAATTAATGAGATGTGTAGCACTCGGCGCGCCACATCCGGAGTGCCCCCTCGTCACTCCATTATCAGGCGGCCAGCCAAATAGCGACGAAGCCCTCCTCGAGGGCGAAATGTCTGTGCGCTTACTCTCGTTTGTAGGCCACTCTGTCGCATACTCGATTTAGACCTCAAACGGCCGAATACTTTCAGCCATATGCAAATGGAGACTGGAAAGCAATAGCTTGATGTCGATGCCTTGCCATCGACAATACATACAGGCCTCACCGTGGCTTAAGTAGAATATGTCTGTGGTGCTTCGCAGAGAATTGCACGTCTCGACTTGCGAATAACCTTTCGACCAGCGGCAATGAGCCGATAATATCCCATCCATTTGATACACCACACGCTATAGCCATCGACGACTCGACTCCTAACATGAATAAAATTTGTCGGAGCTGAGAAGGCTCGGGATAGCTCGTTACCGGTGCACGCATTCGATTCAAAATCATATCGACGCAGGTAGAGGACAGGAGGGCGTCTTCTTACACTCTTCCCATAAAGTCCGTTACTAGTAAAATAGGGCTTTCCGCGTAGGGCGAGTGTTTATCATGTAGGGTTTCAAGGGTCTAACTGTACTTTAGCTCGTTGAAAAGGCGGACCGAAACTTGTGTTGACGGTGAAGTGCAGGGGGAAGCGGGGCACAAATGGGGCCCGTCACGGCTACGAACTGACGTTTTAGGGTTTGCAGGTCAACCCCGATTTCGGGGCATACCCTGATTCGGGCGCCCCGGAATTCGGATTTTCCACACTTTGGCTCGTGAATACTCCCGAAATCGGCGACACAACACGCGGTTTTTATGATCCCAGCATGTTGTCCGCAAACATGGGAGCATGTGGGTGTGATGGCATGCACCGTTAAGATGCTTGACGTGGGTGAGATAGGGGCCGGAAACCCACAGCTTGGGTGGGAGGCTTAAAAAAGCCTAACTTTGCCGTAAGGTGTCCGATTCGAGCAAACTAAGTTTCAAATGGAAGCCCTTCCCCCAAGTAAATGTAAGCCCTTCAACTTCAATTCGCCTCAAATCCGCCGTCCGATGCCATCCAGCCCCTCGTACAGCCAACTATAGTTTTTGGGGTTTCAAAATCTGCCACATTCGCGCGGGGTTAGTAACCCTTGGACAGGTGGTACCCGCACACCCGCTCCGCCAATACGCTCAACAATCAGCGCTCTATATTTCGTCTATTCACGGCGTTACCCATTTCATGGTGCCGTGCCATTTGCCGCATGCCAAACCAAGGCCCGTGCTAGGGTACTTTGAAAGCTCCCCGCCATATTCCACGCCCGGCGATGCGAAAGCTTCAAAGGCCATCGATCCGCGCGCTAGGGTGCTTACACTCCCAGTCAACCGTCCCTCAAGCCCAAAAGGTCCCTAGCCCGTGCTCCTTGGTTGTATTTTCGGGCACTAGGCAAGAAAACCTTGGGCACACGATATGCCATTCTCGGTGTTGCCGCTTTGTAGGCGGCCGGGCGCAACACACTCGGCGGATGCTCGTGCAATTGTGCAAACATGCTGAGAGCCAAATGCCGAGTAGTCTCCCGGCTTATCGCGACACTACGTGCACCGAGCCACGCATAGAGGCGTGCATAACCAGCACATGCACAAATTTCGGCCTGTAAATTTTCGGCCGCAAATCCAACGGGTGTGCCCACAATAATCGGAGCGTGCCGATAGAGGTGCTCACGTCGGTGAACAACGCGCCGTGGTGTGCTGTTCGAAAGTCATTACTCTACCCCCCAATCGAATAAAAATTCGCGAATTGCATGACCATCGCGGCTGTGCGTGGCGGGTGATTAAATGCGTGCCGGTAGTAACGAGTTTTATGGTGTATATGTTTGAGATGTCATTTTTTTTTTGGCATATCAATATACATTTAGTCGCTGCCGTAGAGCACGAAATGCCATTCTTTGGCCAGCGTGCTCTCGTATCACGCACACTTGTGTTACAGAAAGCCTGCACATGGGCAGGATGAGGATATAGGTACGACCCTCTCCTTGATATGGGTTTGTTCCCTGAATCCCTGATGGGCGAGTCGCTGTCCGAACCATTTCTTCGGTAGTTGATACAGAAAATACAAAATAGACGACCACCTTGCTTCATCAGTTAAAAAAAAGAATGAAACAATAATGCAGTCACTAACGAATTTCCCCGCACCGCCCCGCCCCCCTGTCTCTGGTGGCCTCCCGACCCGCCTAGTCATTCCGAACTGCTCCCTGAGTGTTTGTTTTCATGGTGATGATCCGTCTCTCGTTCAGCATGATCAACGTCCGGTACTCATCCCCGCCAAACACAAGGTTAGCCACCCCGCCGGGCACGGCGATCCGTCCAAGAAATTCGCCACCGGGGCTCAGCACGTGCACTCCATCGGAACAGCCAAGAAACAGGTTCCCAAGCACATCCACCTTGATGCCATCCGGCGCCTTCCAAAAGCCGTGCGGCCTGTAAAACTCGCCAAAATTACTCAGCAGGGGGGGCTCGTCGTCGCTGTCCCGCTTATTCCCGTAGGTCACGTCCATTTTGAAAACGGTTCCGACGGCGTTAAAGGAGGTCATATAGAGCGCCGTGCCGTCGGGGGACAGGGCGATGCCGTTTGGCGCCAGTCCGAGGCAGCAGCTTTGCAGGGCATTGGTCACCTTGCCGGTTCTCATGTCCAGGTGGTACACCGCCGGCGTTTTTGTGTTGTTCAGCGCCTGCGACCCGAGGGCGGAGGGTGGGGGGGCGAAATATGGAGCAATTGATCAATCAATGTCCATAAACTGGTAAAACTGTTCCGTAAGACACGATAATCTAAAAATATATATGGACAATATAAATATAAACAACAGGTAAGCAGTTCGCGTACTTATTTGTAAATCTTTCATTACATGATGCTGACCGGCGTCATTGCATGTTGTTATGGGTTGACGTGTGGTGCTAATACATAAGTCGCTGCATTCAATAATGAACACAATGCTGTGGTGCTGATAAAAGGCAAATAGATCGGAGAGTCTGCGCTCAAAGCTTACCATTCAATTGCGGTCGATTTAATAGTGAACCGTATAGATCTTATAGAACAATAACAAGCAATTTCTGACCATGTCAGCGTTCATTTCACTGTCCAATAGCTGGACACATTCTGCACTGCTGTGGATTTCAGGAAGGAAAGTGCTACACCTTAAAGAATTGAGCAAATAGGCAGGGGGAAGACGCACATGAGTCAGCGCTGTCGCAGACAAACTGAATGATCAACTAATTCAATACACACAATAATTGATACCCATATCGTCTGCAACAGAAAGACAAGGCGGGTCATTTCTTTGTACATTAACACAATACATCCTACCTTCCGTATATTCCGCAAAGCAGCAACCTAATACAAGCTTTTTTACAAGCTGATGACAATTGTGGGCGCTTGCTGGGGCTGATAACACGTTTGGTCACTTGGGGTAGCGTGCCGAGCAGCTGCAATTCAATTAATCAATGATTCATAGGGATTACTCATCTGATATATACTTTACTAGCAAATGCATTTGATTTTGACATAATATTTAAGCTGACTCAAATTCAGTGAAACACTGAGTATCTCGAGTGAAATCTTATAAAATTCAGAGATTGGCACCAAAAGTGAACAAAAGCACAACGGCGCAAAATATCTACCCCATGGAGACACACACTTTCTGTGCACACACATTAACATGAGTACGCATCGACGACATAGTGTGTGTTCAACTCATATTTCCGCATTCATCAATGGCGAGGATAGATCCACAAACGGTGAATTTGATGTGTCATACTTATTTTAATTTAATTCGAGTATTAAATGAATGAATTGTTAACGACGGGATGGCAAAGCGGAAAGGGGTTCAGCAGCGCACGTCGATGTTCACATAGCCCAGCGGCTGGCCGTATAGAGGATCCGTGAACCAGGCGTGTCGACCGTCTGCGCTGAGCGTGATGTCGTTGGGCGAGTTGAATGCGCAGCGGCCCGTCTTAGGCCGAGGACAGCTGTGCCACGTGGCGACGTCCACGGCAACCCCCAGGGCCTCACGATCGGGCGGTGCTATGGTTAGCAACTGTAGCCGGCCTGGCGTGGTTCCGCGGCCCATGCTGGCGATTAATACCCTTCCATCGCCCGCAGCCGTGCCACCGGCAGGGTTTAGCACGTCGTTGGGGCCGAACGCGAGTGAACGGACGCGACCGGTCACCAACGAAACGGCATAAGGCAACGCCGCTACCGATCCGTCCGGCTGCGCCTCCTGGTGACTCGTGAACAGCACTTCCCCGCTACTTGGTAGCCAAACCCCCGCCTCGTGAGCGAAGCGGTAATCGCGAGACGCCAACACGCGAGCGGTGCTGCCCGCGTCCAGCCCCAACAGTTCATCCAAAGCACCTTGCGACGAACCAGCGACGATTCGAACTGGGCTTCGATCTCCAGACACGGCGCACACCCAGAAAAATATCAGCAGTGCTATCGCTCCCAAGCACGCCTTTACCATAGCACAGACGTGACGGTAAGGAGACTCCAGGATCAGGGTGACCTTCCGGTGAGACGAGACCTGTGTTTTCTGTTTCCCTCAAGTCTAACGACGCAGGTATCAGTGTTGGCCCGTTTCCTATGTGCCGGGAAACCATCATTTTTTGATTTTTGGGTTTATTGGGCAGACGGCGGTACTGCAACAAATATGCAACAGATCAGAAATCGGGTGAGAAGGCAACGATTTTAAATGTTATTGCGATTTACTTTATTGAAGGGCCCGATTCTGACCGATTGAAGATTTTATGAATTAAGGTGGGGCGGGCGGCGATATATATACGAAGCGATCAACAATAATGCGGCGCGGGATATTGCTGCGCGAGTCTAAGTACTGTCATGATTTTTATTTTTTAATTTTTTTGGCGCCCCCTTCTGGATATGGGACTGGCAGGTAAATAATGTCATGATTCTAGCTTCTAGATTCTAGAGTCGCTACGTCGCTACCCCGAGGGATGATACGGATGCTCCGCCCCGCTGCGAGAACAGGCAGGAAAGACAGTTCTGAGTTCTGATATGCAGCATAACGCCAGTTCTGACCCAGTTCGTACGGAATCTCCGGCGGCTCGCCGTCTCGAGTGTCGGTGCCATAGCGTGCACCCTGCGGGCTACAAGCACGCTCAGAGATCAATTTTGAACACCTGCGGTTATCGAAAAGACATATCGGACGGGCCGAGCGGGAGATCTTGGCGCCGGTAACGTAAATAACTCTAATTTTTTAAAGCCCTCCGCACATGGCCTTCCCGACAGCCGCGAATTGCGCTTGGGAAACACTTCGCGCTTCAGGAAACGCTTCAAAAACACGATGTTCTAAGATATGGTTGTGTTAGCAGTGTAGCTACTATGGGGTGGGATGCTAATATCGTTGAACTCCCTTAGTTAGCAACGATTGCACTGGTGCCGCAATAGTAAGATACAATATCCACTATGTGCGCGACTCAATACTTGCCACTCGCTAGTCGCAGTCCGCGCTCTCGCAACAAGGAAACATCACAATTCGGCCCCAATACCTTCTCACCAGCATATTTTCAGCGAAATGTCATATATAAGGGTGGCATTGGTAAGGAAGGAAAGTTCGTGCTACGCCAATTTACAAATGTTTCTGCTCAGCCACTTTATTATGGCGATTATTGGTCTAAGCACCTTACACTGAAGCAGTTACATGGACTCAGGAATGCGCACAGGGTGAGCGTGCATGAAGTCGATGTACGCATGAGTCTTGGCAAATATGTGCCATTGGGGCGTCTCCAAGAACTTGTGACGCCTTAGTTCGGTGCACCTCGTTCAACCGGTGCCAGGTGGTATGTCGTCATCACGGAAGTGCGTCATAAAGAGCAAATATTTGCTTCGTCGTCAAGGTAACGATTTAACGCACACAACATATGTGAGAGACGTCAATTTTTTCATCGTCTCCCTCAAGAATAGTCACAGGCACAGCTGGTCGTAGTGGAGCGGTAGAGCATGGGTCGTAAATTGTCCACATGGAATACAAGATGCAAGCGCACTGTCGCCGGAAGTTTCAATCTGTAAATGTGTTTCCCAATTTACTGCTCCAATTTACTGCTCTGTAAAAGTTCCAAGTTGTCTGTCTATGAGTATCTTGTTGGGCTGTCCTCGTAGAAAAGGTTTGTTGTGATGATTGACACCTTGTCTCCTTTGACGAAGTGTGGCGTTGTAGACAGTTCTGTGCGTGTATGCATCACGTCCTTGTGTAGCGGTAACATAGAGCGTACAATGGTATGTATTTCTTGTAACAATTTTAACCGCTTTGTTGCGTCTTGCGAAACTGGAATTGATGGTCGCACCCTAAACATCATGTATAGATCCTCCTCAGGAGAGAACCCAAAATCAGCCTCAAATGGGGTGTGTTCAATTCCGAGTGCACGGAGAGCGTTGTACGCAAATTTCACTTGAGGTAGTAGGATTGTCCAATCAAAACCGTCGTAACAATAGAAGCAACGAAGAAGATGTTGGAATATGTTGTTTACGCGCTCCGTTAGTCCGTCTGTCTCCGGGTGTCGACTGGAAGACATGTTCAGACGCGTTCCTAAGCGTCACCAAAGTGTCGGCGAGAAGCCACTGACGAATTTCGGGTCGAGGCTACTGACCAGCACACGGGTAGTCCATGTAATCGGTAGACTACCTGTGAAAACAAAGTAGCACTTTCTTCGACAATAACAGTCTCTTTACACGGCAAAAAATGGGCCATTCGAGTTGATCTACTACAATCCGCACGCTGTTAAACCCAATGCTCTCAAATAAGTGTGTCAAGTAGGCAAGACCAATTGTGTGCCGCGGTATGGGTGGAAGAGGCAATGGGTAAAGAGTCGCAGCCATCTGCGGTTGAATCTTTGCTCGTCGACACACGACGCAGAGCTCACAAAAATCTTTTACGTCTTGGCGAATTCGTTTCCACCAGAATATGTCAAGCGCTTTAGCAAGAGTGCTAGCAACTCCTATGTGACCAGATGACGAACTTTCTTGCAATTCTGTAATCAATCTCAGTCGGAGCTCATAGTTCCGCGGAATACAAAGGCGATCGAGGCGCCAAAAATATCCAGCTTTGGCTTCTATCCGGCTGTCTTTTTTCCACTCACCCTCGTCCCCATAGAACGAGGCGTACCCCTCGCGAATGAGATCAGCGAACTCATGGCTCAACTGCAACGTGTGAACTATCATTAAGTTTAACTGTGCGACACGGTTGAGCAGTGTGTGTGCATTGTGTTGAGTTTAAACGGTTGCAAGTCCCGCATGTATCTTGCTTGCCGCTTGTTCAGCATGTTGTTCAGTTGCCTGAGCATATGTCGCAGTGTGTCCCGGTTTATTACGACAAGGGACTTAGAGCACCCTTCAAGATAGCACCTCCAATGCTTGAGAGCTTTGCATACGGCCAAAGCTTCTTAGTCGTACGCAGAGTAAGTGTTACCACGCTCAGCTAGATTCAACTTACGCGCCTAGTAAGAGATTGGTTGAAGGCCTCTTCCTTGGTTTTGCAACAAGACTGTTGCAATCCCTAAGGTTGAAGCATATGTAGCTACGGTGAACGTCGCGTCCGAGCTAACCTCCGGAAGGATCATGCATGGCGCGGAAATGAGCCGTAACTTGAGAGCCTCAAAGGCTTCCAGCAAACAGGCATGCGTCAGCGTAACCTCTTGTGGCTGGGACTTCCGCTATAAGTCCGTCAATGGGACCGTAAGGTCGCTGATATGATGAATAAATCTGGCATAGAAGTTGCAAAATTGTACGAAACTGCGAACCTCCTTCTGCGTCGTAGGCACTGGTCAGTCCGCAACGCCCTCGACTTTCTTTGTGGAAACCAAAATTTTACTAGCACACACATTATAGCCTAGATATTCCATCTCATGAAGGCCGAAGAAGCATTTCTTAATGCGTAAGTTCAAGTCCTCCTCCTTAAAGTCGCTGCAGCACCAAACGCATGTGCTCTAGGTGTTCCTCCATAGTGCGGCTGTAAATACGGACGTCGTCGAGGTAGACATTAACGAACTTATGTAAAAAGTCGCGAAGAATGTCATTCATCATCCTCTAAAAAGTAGTTGGTGCATAGCACAGTCCGAACGGCATGGCGACCCATTCCATTAAGCCATCAGGTGTCTGAAATGCCGTCTTGTGGATGTTTTGATCACGCACTCGAGCTTGCCGGAAGCCACAGGCGTGGTCGAGGTGTGTGTCGAAGTTCGTGCCCTTAAGCTCATCAAGCGTGTCGTCCACACGCGGAAGCGGGTAAGCTTCTTTACGCGCAACTTCGTTAAGTCGACGGTAGCCAATGCACAGACGAAGCGAGCCATCAACTTTGCGCACAAAAAGAATTGGCGAGCCGAACTCATTATAGATGGGACGTATCAAACCATCGTCCACGGCATCTTTGAGCTGTCGATTCAGCTCTGCGCGCTCTGCACGTGACAAACTGTTAAGTCGATGACGTTTCATCGGGCCAGTAGTCTCAATAGGATGATCCCATTGTCGGCTTACATGTGGAGATTCCACGGGCTGCGGTAACTCCGGGAAATCATCGTAGAGCAACGACCGGAAGTTGTCACGTTGGTTTGGAGTAAGCTCCTCTCCGGTGTGAAATTCTGTTAGTTGGTTTGCGGCTGGCGTAAGTTCAAATACGTAGAATTCGGCAGTACGTCCCTTGTTGCGGCGCGTCTTGCGCGTGAGTTTCTGAACCTTGGTAGATGACATAAGTAGACACTCAGGTCGTCGTTCGTCCAGACGAGTCTCCACTTCCATGCCATCCATAAGAGTAAAAGAATTGGTTGTACCAAAGTGCAAAGAGGCATGTTCGTCGTCAAGCCATGGTAAACCCGTAATCAAATCAGCAGCACGTAAGTCAAGAAAGACGTAAAAATTCCGTTGAAATTCGTGACGAACCATCTCAAAAGTAATATCACAGACTGTCGACGAAGTCACACGTTGTCCGTTGGCAAGTCGAACAGGGATCTTGGTCAGAGACTTACGAGTGTGTAAAGCAAAGTGTCGTACAAAGTCCGCAAACACGATGTCAAGAGTCGCAGCGCAATCCACCAAGCCAATAATCTGGTGTCTACCATCAGGAATTTTCACAGTCAGCTTGGTACGAATTAACGGTCGAGCTTCCGTGAGGTCCTTCATTAGTGTTGTTGGCGGGGATAATTGTTGTAGCGTAGCGATGGACTCCTCCGTGTCGACATGAGGTACATGTACCGAGGTAGGTTGGTCAGGAAATGTAGGCGGGGTCTAATCGTAAAAAGCACAATCAGCGTCGACTAACCACAGTTGTACAAGCCAAGGAGATGGAGCAACCACCTCTTGCTGAGCTTGATTCTCCAACGATTGGCGAGTAAAAATATGTGTCCGTGCTGGGAATTCTTGGTAGAGTTTCCAATGCATAGTGAGCTGAGTGAACTTCGCCCATTTAGGTAGAACAAAGACAGCCATCGTAGATGTAGGAGCTATTCGACGACAACTCTCAAAATGTTGTCCAATCTGTTTAGCCAACTCCCAAGGTGGATTAATGAACAACCGTTCTCTTGACAAATCCCTCTCAAGAATCGAGTCATTCGGCGAACAGTGAGGTAAGTCACCGTGCAAGTTCAGACCTTCATCATCAGCACATCCCTCAAAGATAAAGTCAAAGCGTGCGTGCAGAGGTTCGAAAACAGAGTCAACCATTGTCGAATCAATCGAACGCATGGTCACATGTTAACGACTATGTCTCAGCTTGTTTTGACGACGACGACACGCTACTAGTGTTGCAAGTGTCGCGATTGTAGTCGATGGAGATGTGGAATGTGTTTCGATGACCTTTGTCGCTAACATTGTTTGAGGACGACCAGTAGATGTAGCCGGCTGCTCCAATTCGTCAGTAGAACAAGCTTGCCACCATCATTGCTTCTTAGTTGGTGCTTCCATAGCAGCTTTGCCCTTAATGTCAGGGCACTGAAAAAGCCGGTGTCCCTTCTTGTGGCATTTTAAACAAAGTCCCTCCTAGATATGCCGTTTACGCTCTGCAGAAGTCAACGCATAAGCGATAGCGTTGAAATCAATTCGGTTAGTGTTTTGCGAAGGTCGGCCACGACCACCTTGACCTCCTCCACGTCCACTGCCACGACAAGCACCATACCGCTTCCAAATCTTAGAGGCTAAAGGGTCCTCAAGGTTGCGCTTGATGGTAATTTGTACGCCCCCATGTGCCGTAGATGGTCGAGTTGTTGACTGCATACCTCCTAGATGCGGCGAATCAGTAACGACGTCGTTGAGGTAATTCTGCATCTCCACGAGCTTGATGTTGTAACCCTTTTGTGATCGATGCGACTTGGCATGGGTCTTTAACTCGAAGTTTGCCATGCCATTGATGAAACGAACACATTGGATGTCAGCTATCAACTGCTGGCGAGACCTTGGTAAAAAGTCGTTGAATTGCTGGGCGTAGACAACGTAACTCATACTTCCTTGCGTAAGGCTTAGCGTAGCGTTAATAGCGTCGTCTTGGATATTGGGGAGCGGAGATGTTTTCCGAAGCTCTGCGACAAGCAAGTCAAACGCAGCTGGGATAGCTGCGTGTTGTTTACGGTTCAACCACGAGCCGTTCATGGGTCTAGAAAACTGTGAAGTAAGGCTGGCTACTAGAGGAATAGCGGAATAGCGAAAGCGGTACGTATCACTATACATTACCGAAACGTACTTACACGTCGGAATTATTAGTAATAAAAAGTCGCGAAGCGATATGAGCTGTAGGTCCAGGCAAATGATAGGAGGTATATTCGCGAATATATCTCCTATTCCGAATAGGAGGTCTAGCGGTTTTCAAGTAATATGCACGATCTACATGCGGATACCAACAACGACAAAACAACGGACGGCTATAGGTTTGGGCAGCCGCGCTATGGGTTTGGGCCTCGGGAAGTAGGCTTGCAGAGAGATTGGTTTCAAATAAGTTCAAATAGCGGCTCGCCAAACATTGTAGCGCACTATCAGAGCCAATCAACGCACCCTCCGTGGTCATACTTTTTTTCCCATGGCAACACAATCGGAAGATCCCGTGGCGGACGACGTTGTTCTTGTCGACGGCTCTAGCGATGCAAGCGTGCAAGAGCGTGCCGTATTACCGCGGCGGGTGCGGAAGGACTATGCGCCCTCGCCAACGCCGCCAGTCGGCAAAACGCACAACGCGAGAGGAAGCGAATGACCGCTATGGATCTTGGTCCGCCTTGTGACAACTTTCTCGACCAGGGCTATGTCGCGCCGGTAGCGAAGAAGACTACTACGAGGGGAAAGGACTGTCGGTTTTGGAATGCTACGCCGCGATCGGATAGCGGATGTGTACTTCTATTCCTCTTGTAGCTTGGAATAGCACGCATACAGTCGCTGCCGCGAAGTGCTAACGCGATATGATACAAATGAATACACGTACCGTACCGTAAAACAACGTACTCAATTTCATCACGTGGTTGCTATTCCGCTGTTCCACTAGTGGCCGGCCTAACCCAAATCACTGAGTCGTTAGAGTCAGCCCCCTCAGCCGTAATGCCTAGCAAGAGGAAGCGTTGCGGTTCCGCCTCAAGCCAATCTTCAAGTTCACGCGGAAAACGACCATATTGAAGCGGCGAATCAACCGCTGCCTTGCGCCGAGTCTCGGTAAGGGTAACATGTGGACCAACAAATTTAGTAGTAGGCATTGGGGCTCCCATGCGTAAATCAGTCGGTGTCTGTCCACACAACTCATTGATGTAGCCTCGAATGTAGCCTCCACCCAAACAAGACATGAGTCGACCGACGAAAACCGGGGGTACATAAAGAACTGCCTCGGGACTGACGGATCATCATAGAAAAGTGCTCGGGACGTATAGACTCCACGACGGAAAATCTCCCATTGAGTCACGTAACCAAAGCGAAGTAACTCGTTTTTCTGCTTCAAGGCCGGAAGTAACCCTTTCTTGGCGGGCGTAAAAGTCAAACCTCCAATATCAATTGTTTCCGGTACGACGTAAGAACCATCCGGATTAATAGTCGACTGGGTTGTCAGAGCCTGCTCGAGCTGAGCAGGTGTGCGTAAATGAGTCGTCACACATGGAACAGGGACGGAAGCCATATAGACGTAAACAAGCTGTTGTCCGACATGTAAAGCAACACGAACCGGTGCGTCACTCAACAACGTTAAATCATCCGTAGTCAAGATAAGGCCACTTTCCTCATGTAACTCACGAACGGCAGCATCGACATGCTCTTCGTTAGCCGATACCGAACCAGTTGGGAACCAAGTTTTACCAAAACGAGGCTCACGTTGTAACACTAGGTTAATGTCGGAAAGCTTGGTCCCTCCAACATGAAGTACGACCACCACGTAACGACCAATACCAATAGATGCCATTCCGAACCAAACAAGCAACGTCGAGCGACTCAAACAACAATGAAAGCGTGCGTCGACCAACGTGCTCCGAAACAAGTGTGGCGGTTTGCCTTCCAAAGCTAGTAACGGCTAGCACAAATCTGTGTTGTTATGTTTTGTTCAGTCGTTGCTTAATTGCTGAGTGGTGGTGTAGATGGGAAAAGGCATGTCTCACTGCTTGTGCTTAAGCAATATATTGTAATTGAACAAAGGAATTGTTAAATGGTTCTGTCACCTCCCTCTATTGCACTGGGCTTAAATAGCTTTCCGCCCAAATACACTCCTCCACAAAAGTCCGGACATGCATTATGTTAAGCATAAGCTGGTCAAGAACACGCTTCCCTCTCACCGCGTCAAGTACGACGATACCCGAGTACCACCCAATTGTAGGAGAGCCGAGAAGCAAGCAGTAAGCCGCCATCCGGGGTAGTTAGACCTCAGTTAAAAGCGGGTGTTGTCGGTGGAGTTTGTAGAATTAAGCCCATAAACTCTCGGGAAATTGTCTGAACTACACACGTCATTCTGAGCGCCACGCTTGGGCATTGCTCAAGTGCTCATACCAAGCTGCATACTTCTATGTGTTCCATATAACCGTATTTTTGGGAGCTTTTTGGAGGGGGTTTGGAGGCGTGGGTGCCGTGTTCAATGCGCGAGGTTTGGTTTGCGGGTGTGTGAATAGAGCACGGAAGTTCACGCCGCTGGCACGGGTGATGTTTTGGAAAGCAAGCGAGCAAAAACGCATTCGACGCAGGTTTGGATAAACACTGCACGCTCTAAACATGCGAGGGCGATTGGCTTAGGGGAGGGGCGAGGTCCAACTTGGCCGTTAAGGACGCATCACGTTGACGGTGGTGTTTGGAATGCTTGAGTATGTGCTTGTGCCAACCACACCCGCCCCACGCGTGGCACGCGTCGGGAATTAGGCTCGGAGGTCAATAGGAATGAATAATTGGTAGACATATATCGACAAACCCCGCACAAATCGTCTCATGAGGGGAGCCGACTTGGATGGGTGTTACTTAGCACTGCGGCTAAGCTATGCCGGAATAATTCGTAAATAAAAATAATTCATAACAAATCGATTTGTGGAAGTTTATCGTAGCTCGACAATAAGATGCGTTCGACGCGCATTGAAAAAACGCGTCCAACCGTACCTGTTACAAGAAGTTTTGACTATAAATGAGTAAGTTATGATCGCTTGAACATTGTGGCCGAAACCGGCTTGCCCTTGGGTTGTGCGCATATCGGTTGTAAGTCTACATACGCGATTTCTTGCGTTTCCCCCCCAGCGGCCTGCCCAACACCTCCTCCCTCCGTCGCCTATGCATTATATTTGCGCGACCATCGCATCAGCGTTCATATTGCGGCGTTGTGCGCCCGTTACTCTTTTCGTCTACCAAGCACGGCGACTGTTTGAAAGAGCGTGCCGCACGGGTGCGGGCGCGATAACCCCAAGTACACATGCCCGGCAGTGTCCGAACTCGCCCCTCGCACTTGTCGGTGCATTCCATTTTGCGCGCAAAAGCATTGGCTAGGGTTTCCGGAGATTTGTCAATAAAATCGACGCATGATTACATTTTCTACTTGCGAAGGTGCGAAATCTTGTCCGGACTTTTGTGGAGGAGTGTAGCTTACGCCTGCTCACACTCGCTTACGTGTCAGGCATCAGGGCTTTCCAACCGTCGTCAACAGTCTAGCGACGCGGCTCGTTTAGCGTGGGGAATCGCACATGGCTGGTCGATGGCTAGCGAGCGCCCTTTCATGGCGCTGCTTCCCGCCTATCCGCCACCAGCCCCAACACCCGCCTCCCACCGCTGATCCGGCCGTACCCTCCTCGCCATCAAACGCTTCTGTAGTACATGCCCCACCCCCGTGAAGTAGGATTGTATTCAGGAGTATCTAACCGCGAAAAAACATAGCGAACGGCCCGAGCGGGAGATCTTGGTGCATGTATTGCACAAAAGTTATTTTTTCAAATGCCCTTTGTACATGACTTTCCCGACAGCTGCTGATCATGCGGATCGAGCTGTCGGCCCTCTTAGCCCCCTACCGCACAAGGCATGGCACGGCTACGGGGTTTCCAGCGCCCACCACGGGGAGGTGAGGGGGTGCCGACGGGCATGCGAGCGCACCCCCCTCCGGGGCCGCCGCCGCTGCGCCGCCGGCGGGCGCATGTTGCTTTTTAGCTGGGACTAGCACTAGCACTTTATTTCTCCCCCAACCTAAATTTTGTATACTAAGTTTCCTAGATAGCTTGTACCAGAAGGCCCTTAGAAAGTAGCCAACGCGAACATGGTCTTTGTTGTGAATTGTTTTCATTTTTAGATTATTTCTTACCGTAATTCGTCAAGGCAAATCGGTTGAGTCGGAACAAGGAAAAAAACGGTCTTATCCATGGCCACCGCCACGTGCACTTCCTTACAAATAATATGAGGGTCATCAAACAGCGGTTGTAAAGGTTTGCTTTAAATTCGGTCTCCTAGCATACATGCACAACTTCTTGGTTGCCCGCGCCCATTGCGTGGTAGTGAGAGTGGTGGCCACGGTAATGCGAGTGCAGCCTCCTCAAGGGCCGCCGCTACAACGCCGCTGACTGGCGACGCGTGATAGCGTATGTGTGTGTGTGTGGGGGGGGGGGGGGGGCGTATGGGTGGTGGTGTGTGTGTGTGTGTGTGTGTGTGTGTGTGTGTGTGTGTGTGTGTGTGTGTGTGTGTGTGTGCGCGCGCGTGTGTGTGTGTGTGTATGTGTGTGTGTGTGTGTGTATGTGTGTGTGTGTGTGAGTGTGTGTGTGTGGGCTTGGGGCTGGGGTGATAAGTGGGTGGATGCAGGGGTGCGTGTGCGTATGTGTTCTTCTATGCGCGTGTGCGTGTGTGTGTGTATGTGTGCATGTATGTGTGCCCCCCCCCCCCCCCAACACACACGAAACTATGCCACAACTTTAGCGGTAGTACTAAAGTGGTAGTGGCACAGCCCGCCCGCGAATAGGAAAATTTGATTAGATGTCGCACAGTTGCTGATCCCGGCTGTGATTACAAGAGGATGCAACGATATTGTAATCGGAGAGGACACGAGGCTTAAACAAACAACTATATTAGCTTTGTAGCTACTGTGGGGCGGAACGCGATCATCATTGAACATGCTTAGTTGGCAACACATGCACCTATATTCCAATGATAAGATACATTACCCAATTTAGCGACTCGCTACTCGCTGGTTGTAGTCCGCGCTCCCGCAGCAGTAAGACATAACAATTCGGCCCATCACCATCTCGGGCAAGATGGCATGCGATTTACATATTGCACTGCCACATGATTTTTTCGTCTTTATTTGCTGCAAACGTTCCATTTCAATGGATTTCGTGTGAAGCCGGGCAATTCGCCGGCTCGCCTCGAGTACCCTTGCGCTTGCAGTGAAATTAGATAGACGTAGCATATCATGGTAATAGGTTTATACATGACGTATGAAAGCTCAATGGGCAGCATTTTTTCAATAACGAAATGTCATATACAACGGCAGCAGTGGTACGGAAGAAAAAGAACGTGCTACGCCAATTTGCAAATGTCTCTTAGCCACAAAAAATGGCGATTCTTAATTTGGCCCTAAAAGCCCTTAAGCACATAATTTGAAATTGTGAATTTGCAGGGAATTCCTGAGTACCGCAGTAATAAAAGAATTCACTAATAAAATGTATCAAATAAGAAGGTCAAGCCATGTGACCTGACCAAATTAAAACTAGTCGTATGTGTTAAACACATTTTGCCTACATCAATGCCGCGTTTCCGTCACTGCGTGTAATTTGTCTTTCAATTTTCAGTACAACGAAAGCAGTGGAAACCATCAAGAAATTAGGGGACAACGGACTGGCTCAAACCCGCGGGGTGGGAAAGCATGCAACCGCATTTGCACAACTCTCATGCAAAGCATAACGGAGATATGAACCAAGGGCGCCATGAAGAACCATCGAAAGTCACAGCATGAGCTCAAGACGCACGTATTGCTGCTCGTAATTTGCTATGGTCAATGACAATTTATCAAGTTTCGCTCTCCGTCACAACTGTCCGAAGAGGCGTGTCCATACCCTTCGGTGTTTTCTATAAGGGCTCCATTAAGAGTTGCTGTATGTCATATAAATAATTTGCTATGTAAGTACATTACAAATTGCTGTTTATTAAAGAAAAAGAATTGAGGACCACTAATGGCAAAAAGGAAAATAAATCCAGTGTAGTATTCGTTACTTATGAATAGTACTACAGAAAGCGACAGATTGGCCACGTCTATATACATACAATTTTCTTTTTAAAAGTACCGCTACCCGGGTACCCGTTATTTTTCCCGTGCTTGACGCAGGATTATTCGTAGTATGTATTGAGATGACGAGTCAAAACAGCTTATCGCCACTTTATCAAACACAAGAAAAAGATGGAGACAAAAACGACGGCGGTATTATATTGTCGGCATATGCTGCGGAGCCCGGGGATTGTAACAGCATCCAAGCGATCGACCATCTCGCTGAGTGTCTCAACGGAGACGAAAGCTTGCCTGAATGCTATCCGAAAGTTGAAGTGCATTGCTCTCTCTGAGTCATTGGCGCGAGGGTAACGACTGTATGTACTTTCAGGAAAGAAGCCTGCCGCCGAAATGTAGTTCACATAGAACCGCCGATATTCGAGTCTTTTTAGCCATGCATCCAGTGAGTACTCCATATTTTCACTTGGCGTTTAATAATTTTCATCTAGTAATTACACTGCTTCCTAAGGCTCTGCCATTCCAAACGGCAAGGCATCTGGGGCGATGGCGGTGCTGCGAAATTCACAACTACAGATTAATTGATCAAAATTCATTTAGAGCCGCCGTGTCTTCGTCATGAATCGTCATCAGACAAGCGCCCGCACATCCATCAACATACTTCGAATTTTGCAGTAGGCTACCTACCCGTTAGAAGAGACAGGACTGTGAATCAAGCGGCGGTGCATCGGGCTCGATGAATGACGGCGAATACGGCACTACGCGCCACGAGGACGAGTGATGCTGCTGCTGCTGGTGATACCTACTACTGGTGATGGCAGGAGTTTGATAGCAGTCGTGTCGTAGGTACTGAGTCATGGGATCCAATAGCTGGAACGTGTCGTTGTCGTAGAACGCTTTTGTGGAGTTGTCGGCGGGACTGTCGAGATTATGATGACTGTCGGATATCCTGTAGCATGCGGTCTCTCTAGCTAATACATCAGTGGGAGCAGCAGTTGCAGCAGCAGCAGAGTAAACTGTCGACGGTGGGGGAGCATAGTAGTGGTAGTATGAGTCGAAATAGTCATCTGACACCTTCGATGCCGCTGACACCATTGACGACGGGCAAACACTGCTCATCGCGCCTTTCAATTCTTGCATTGGCAAACACGAGGTCTTGGTCTGTGCATCCCGTACAGGCGCGGCGAATTTCACGTGGTCGTCGAGACCATAGTGTTTCGGCCACGAGAATTGATCGTGATGTATCATCGTCGATGAGGAACCGGCAGCAGGGAGTGTCTCTTGAGCGGATAGCGCGACAAGTGACGCAAGATGTTCGTTAATTATTTTAAACACCTCGGGATGCCGCATAAACTTGTCGAGATCAGTGTCTGGCTTCCGGTTCACCTTCATGCCGTACTTCTTGGTCTTGCTCAGCTGGCCCAACGCAGTCGCTCGATCCTCATCAGTCGCCTCCTTACAAACGCGGATGTGGATGGCGAACCGGTGCGTGTTCTCCAACATCTCCCGCCCACATCGCTTGCAGCGGTATAGGTCACACTTCCCGCCAGCACGTCGCCTGTTGGTGCACTCAAACAGCTCTCTGGTTGGGGCACGTGGTCGAGGCATGACGACTATAGGTAGGAATTGGTGGTGTTCAGTAGATGACGGATATTATTTGCTGAGTCGTCGAGATGTTGTCGGATGCCCGAACTACAGGAAACCGTGAATAACGACAGCTCGGATTAGGTTATGGAGCGTAAGATGGGACGTGCAGCCAATTCCGTTCACGGAAATAAAAGAACTTCAACACTCGTTATTAACCTCACGAAGGGTAAGGTTGACGGTGAAGAGTTGAGGATGTCGTTGCAGAGTGCTCTGGCTCGGGTGCTAAGCGTTAGCCCGGCTTTTATATGCCTCGCTGAGGTTGGGCTGGGAAGCGTATCTGTCTTGTAGTCCCGTACCTGTACCCTTTTCATCTTGTAATCGAGATGTACCCTTCTCACCATCAGAAAGAATAACTATCGAGTTCAATATCGTGAATGTACTGCTGGGGCGGATGAATTGTTTGGATATTTTGTGACAGTACACATCGAATTTTTCGGTATAGTTTTACGCAGGGTGCGGTACTGATGCGGCTGTATTTTGCAATAAATAGCACATGTCTTCATCATACGATATTATTGATGAGATGCACAGAAGTACGGGCAACAGACAGAGCTATTTTTCTAATGCAATCACTGATACACAATTTATAGATGGGCATCCCCCTTTGGCGGCTGAGTTGGTTGATCGCCTGGCTATTTTGGTGGCAGTTCGTCGCTTCCCTGGTGCTGCTGACTCTCGTTCTTTGCGCTCTGGCTGTTTTGTCCGTATGCATCATTTCGTTCGTCGAACTACTTCTATTCCTTTTCGGCGTTCTTGCGGGGATGTGCGGCGGGAGTTCATGCAACGTGTTTCTGCTGCTTTTCATGGTACTTTGGGTTCCTATCTCCGCTTTGCTTTGCAGGAGGGCAGTGCTGATGCTTTGGCATGCCTTCCTGTTCCTCAGGCTTAGGTTTTTTCCTCTCCTCTTCTTTTTGCTTAGTGACTGATGCTGCTTTTTCTTGTAAGAATGTTCATCATCCCCCATAGGCAATCTGGCATGCGGCAGTTCAGCGCTACCTACAATAATGGGGACGGATAAAGATGAATTGTTTGGATATTTTTGTGATAATACAAATTGAATTTTTCATCGATATCAATTTACCGAGGGTGCGCGGTACTCGTACGATTATTTTGCAATTTTCAGCATGTCCTCATTGTACAATATTATTACTAAGATGCATACATGTACGGGGAACAGGCAGAGCTGTTATTTTTCAAATGCAATCACTTACACACATTTCATATGCATCCCCCACAGGCAATGTGGCATGCGGTATTTCGGCGCTACCTGCTATGGGGATCTGGGGGCAGGCCAGCCAGGGCATCGGATTAATCGTGCCCCCTGCTCGGTGCTGCGCGGCGTGCGGCCTCTGAAGAATAAGCATGGCTGTGGATCAGAAAAGCATTTTATTTTCTTATTTATTGTAGGTGACAGCGGAACTGCTCCTCAGCTTCAATAATATCAGTCGATGAAACGAAAGCGTATCCACGTCGTGAAAGCCAAATCTGGGATCCTACGGATTATCACCTGGTATTTTTGCTCTTTCAGTACATGTGCACGTTTGTCGCCTTCATACTCTACAATCTGACAACCAATAAAATCAGAGAATGATTTACAAAGAAAGCAGCGGAATCCAGCGACAAAGAAGAAAAGAAAACAGGCACCCAAGCCTAAGTAAAGCCCTCGGAGCAGGGAGGGGGGCAACAAGCAAAACAAAATGAGCATGCTCAGCGCCGCGTGCCCTATGCTTATAGCGCGACTTCGCTATATAGCCCTCCAAGTGATGGGGGTTTATCCCATATGATCTCAGTTTTTTACAAGAAAAAGAAGTGAAAGCCACCAAGCAAAAACCCCCGGACGGATGAATTGTTTGGCGGATATTTTTGTGATAAATAAGACAAATTGATTTTTTCGATATGATTTTACAGAGGGTGCGGTACTCGTACGATTATTTTGCAATTTATAGCATGATGTGTTCATCACATGATATCATTACTCAGATACATCACGTGAGGGTTAGGGGAAGAGGCAGAGCTATTTTTCAAATGCAATCTCTGATACACAACTCAATATAAAAATATTATAAGAAAAGTAGAGGAGGCCACCTAGCAAGAAGACGAAAACAGGGAATAAACACCTAAAGTTGGCCACGTAGCATTTCGTTCGTCGAACTACTTTCCTGATCCTTTTCGGCGCTACTTTTGGGGGGATGTGCGATGAGAATTGCTCCAACGTCTTTCAGTTGCTCTTCATGGTACTCTGGGTTCCTATCTCCGCGACGCTTTTCAGGAGGGCAGTGCTGACGCTGTGGCATGCCTTCCTGATGTTCCTCGGGCTTAGGTCTTTTCCTCTTTTCTTCGTTTTGCTTGGTGGCCTCCACTGCTTTTTATTGTAAGAAACTTTATTAATACTTACTACAACGACAAGAGGCCTATAGTGAACATGGCGTCCCCCCCCCCCCTTGTTCACTATAGGCCTCGGATCACAATAGGCATGTTCACTACGGGTCTCCAAGATGAGAGCCTTGTAGTGAATCATTCACTACAGGGCTATTTTATTCACAAGAGGGATGGCAACGAGATATCACATTGTTGCGCCAGCCACATAAGGGCGAAAGTGCATGAGAGTGGCACAGGGATTCCTTACAACTCTAAGATGGCTTGAAAAACTTTCGGATGTTAGCCTGGCGAGTAGCATTTGTGGTGTGCATGCGGTTTAGAGCCACGCGAAGACTATCGGCCATAAACACACCACTGCATGCACGCGTGCTCAGAGCTTGGTCCACTAACTCACTATTCTCTGCAACAAAGGCGTACAACCGATCTACTGTAATCCTAGCCTCATCTAGAGACATGATCTTCTCAGGCTCTTTCGATAGGAATGCTATCACCACCGACTTCCACTTCCATACCTTCCTCATCCATCGGATCATCCGCGCTGTCCACTCCCGTAGCGTGGTCCGCGCGATCCACTTCATGAAGTAGAGCTTCATCACTGTCAAACACAGCACGCTCCTGTGTCAAGTTTAACACGTCCACAGCCTCGGCCATGCGCACCGGCTGCGACTTATCTACCGCCAAAGACTTGCCCAGTTGAGATAGCATGTCACTGAGCTCCTGAATGACAACATTATAGACACTTGCATTGCTGGTGGCCATTTCACTCCGTGCAGCGCGGTTGTTGTGCCTAATCCCAGTGGACAAATCAACCATTTGGACGGGAGTCAAGATCTTGCAGGCAACCCAACAATTATGCACCGATGCCTGGGGCAGCTGCCCAAGAGCTATCATGAACCATTCAATGGCTTGGCGCACGGTACAGTTGATGAGAGGCTTGGAGTTCGGCGCTGACTCCTTTGTCTTCTCCCATGCTGCAAGTTGCTGCAAGATCCAAGCCATGTGACGCTTGCGGTACAACACCTTGGCAGTTTGAATCACGCCACCGTCCAGTGGTTGGACATGGGATGTGATGTTGGGCATGAAAAAGATCACTAGCACGTTGGACATCCGAAAGCCCCACATGTCACCTGACTCCCATGGTCTTGCGTTAGCTGGCATGCTGTAAGCAAGGCAGTTGTCAGCCAAAAGGATAACCGGCTCAATACCACCATTGCTCATGCTGTAGCAGTAGCGGTTGAACTTGGCGATAATATCTTGCCAAATGTAGCTGCGCATCCACGCTCTATCATTGTTGTAGTACAAGCCACCAATTTTATCAGGATGCCAATGGGCTCCAAAGCAGCGCGGCCGCTTGGCCTTACCAATGAACACATGCTTGAAGAAGTCAGTGCCGGTAGCATTCCACCAAAGTCCAACCGTAAGTCTATCCTTTGCAATCTTACCACCCTTGCGGTGCTTCGCAGAGCCAACAACATTGCCAGCTGTGAGTAGCATTATGTAGAAAACACATGTGACATGAACTCCATTATTAGCGTCAGAAAGAATCACAAGTACGACACTACTGCACGCATCACAACTCATACCTGTCTCATCGAAGTTGAATATTTTCTCCAAGGGAACATCTTTCAGGATGAGAGGTAACTGCTCTCGCACCGCTTTCACAGAGACAAGATCCGCAGATTCGCCTTCACTGTGCAGCCGCAGCCGATTGATGTTGTTGGCTTTCTTGAATCCCAACAACTAGTTGGAGGAAAAGTTGAATTGCTTCGGGTTGAATTGCAAGTTGTGAACCTCGGCAATTTCTCTGGCCTGCGCATGATGCAATGCTTTCAATGTAGCGCCAAATTAATACCAAAGCAACTATCACACAATACCGCCCAGCAATGCAACATGGCAATACATCGCATTCCCCAAAGCAAATTACCTTTGCCATCATCATTTGATCATTCACGGGGATTCTGCCACCATGTTGGGCGTCATGCGCCTGTATCCATGTGAGTAGCTTCTCCTCCAACACTTTCTGCGCGGCAATGACTACAACTCTTTTCTTCTTCATGTCCCCACCCAGCTCTAGCTGAACAATTGAGTCATGTTCACCTATAAAGCAATAAAAGGAAATTATCTGACCTCTCCTCATCAAGGCATCTATGCAATTTCCACAATTCAATGTATTTGAGCGCCACTTACTTAGAATATCATCTTTGTTCTTTATCATCTTTGAAATGAAAGCCTTGGAAGGGGGGGGATCTAGCTTGTATTGGTCCACATCCCATTCGATAAGGGTCCTATGGCTGGGACGGACCTCGCCTTGAGAGTTGTAATGGTTGATTATGCCGACTTGTTGCGCATAGGTCAGATAGGCACGCTTTTCGCCTTTCGCGCGCTTGACACCGGTTCTCCCACCAGGTAAAATGCGTACGTCTGCCTCGGCTTCGTCCTTGTCGACAAGCGGGTTGGGCGCAACAGCACGCATATGTGCGGCGGCGATTCGAGGGGAAAAACGAAGCGCAAGGCTCGTAGGAGTCGTAGCAACGGGCTGCTGTGCCCTCGCGCCGGCACGTTTCAACAAGCAAGCAAGGCAGCGCTTGCTCATCGGCCCGTCGTCCTCCGTCTCTGGATGCGCCGCCTCATACGCGCCCTGGCACATGTGGTGAAGGAGGTTGCTGCACCCAACCGTGTTGCACTCGTTGAGCTGAGGCGGGGCGTCCGCCCCATGCACCTTGCAATGCTCACCATATGAGCAGGCGTTGCTACCTTGCTCCATGGCAGTAGGTCCCTTCACGCCGGCTTCGTCCTTGTTGACAAGCGGGCTGGGTGCAACAACACGCACACGTGCGGCGGCGATTCGAGGGGAAAAACGAAGCGCAGGGCTCCCGGGAGTCGTAGCAGCGGGCTGCTGTGCCCTCGCGCCGGCGCGTTTCAACAAGCAAGCAAGGCAGCGCTTGCTCATCGGCCCGTCGTCCTCCGTCTCTGGATGCGCCGCCTCATACGCGCCCTGGCACATGTGGTGAAGGAGGTTGCTGCACCCAACCGTGTTGCACTCGTATAGCTGAGGCGGGGCGTCCGCCCCATGCACCTTGCAAAGCTCACCATATGAGCAGGCGTTGCTACCTTGCTCCATGGCAGTAGGTCCCTTCAAGCCGCACGGCTGCGCACAACGGCAGTAGACCGTTACTGGTGGTGGAGGCGCGAAAAGTAATGGGTGTTCACTACACCCCTTGATTTTGGCCACTTTGGTCCCCCCCCCCCCCCCCCCCCCCCCGGTCACTATAGGCATGGGTTCACTATAGGCCTATATTCACTACAGGCCTCTCTAGGCCTCTCTTAACACCGGGAAAAAATCCGCCCCCCCCCCCCCCCCCCCCGGTCACTACAAGCCTAGGTTCACTACAGGCATGTTCACTATAGGCCTCTTGTCGCTGTATATCATAGCGGAATAGCGAGAGCGGTACGTACCACTATACAGTACCGAGACGTACTGACACGTCGGAATTATTGGTCATATTGGTAATATAGAGGTTTGAATTACATGGCTAGAATTACGTTGTAACATGCGTTACCTCCGACGTTACATCTCCCCTAATGGTTCAAGCGCCCACGCGTGCACGGACTATAAAATGTTCGCACACTATATGACGCACCACCAACGAGTGTGTGTCCACCTTCTGCCTTTTGCGAGAGCTATCGCTCACGCAAACGGCAGCGTGGCTCTTGCTAGCCAAGCAAGGTGTTCATCACTTGAGTCCCATGCACGACGCACGAAAACACACTCCCTGAGTTCCGATGGCAGACCGTATGGTATTGCCTACCGACCTCTACCCCGTTGCGCGTGGTGACGCGCCGGAACAGATGCCATATTAGCAGCAATTGCTGACTAATATTGTACAACAGTTAGCAGCCCACGTCGAAACTCTCTCCGTCGTAGCCGCGCCAACCAAACACACTACTTCAGCCATCCCCACAGCCGATTTCGACAGAGTTGCGGGTGGACGACGCGAGCTCGACGCTCTACCAACTAATAATAAAGACACCCCTCTAGAGTACATCGACCCTAGAGAGTGGTCAAATTTCGCGTCCCGTACGTTCTCGGAGTGCCTACCCCCCTCCGGCACAACAGTCCCGTGCATGTGGAACCCTCGATACGACGAGGCCGACAACTTTTTACGGATAACGCGAGAATCTCCCCCTGCGACGAGTATCGACACATGCTATGCTATGGTGTATTTACGGCCGCCGCTGACTCGGCACTCGAAACTGCTATGGAAACGATTCGCGCGGTCACCTCTACCCTCGACGAAAGAGCCTACGCCTACTCACTCGCCGACGCGGCGCTACGTGCACATAAAGCAGTGGCCTCAGCGGGGGAAGCGCGACTCACCTACATAAGGCGCTTCAAGGCGAAGAAGATCCTCACCGGCGAAGAACGCGTCGCGGAGCGACTCGTTTACACGCGCTGCTTCGACACCATCGCCTCCGACCGTGTATTTAACGTCGTCGACGAGCTCTTGCCAGCCCTGGACGACAAGCGTCTCAAAGTCAACATCACAGCAGTTGGAGAGGCGCAAGCAACTGCAAAGTTCAAGGTCGACAAGCCTCGACAAGACAGACCGGACAAGCCGAACGACAAGCCGAACAAGCCGGACAAACACAAGGCCAAGCCTAAGGACCGCACGGGAGGCCGCCCCCTCCTCGCTACCGACAAGGCACATAAGAAGACCGAGGCCGACAAGGAGGAATGACGGGGTGACCCGCCTCGTCGATTCCTGCACACAAGACTCAAACTGGCAAGCATGGAAAGATATCGGCGCGAGCGGTCAAGTCTTGAGGTGGATTCTGGAGGGCGTTACTATTCCCTTCCTAAACAATCGACCCCCACCCCCGTTTAACTAAGGCGTATCCCTACTAGACGCTACTCATGAGCAACTCACCTTCGTCGAGGCCGAACTCGCGCGCTTCGTGGAGACGGGAGCATGGGAGCACACCACATGCAGCAAATACATATACATATTGTTCTTAGTCGCCAAGCCCGGCAACAATCAGTGGCGATTTATCGTCGACCTACGACACTACGTGAACAATTTCTTTGTCAAAAAGCGACTACGGATGGAGTCTCTGCTAGGCGTTCGACATCTCCCACGGCTGGGCGACTACATGTTCTCGTTCGACCTCAAGGACGGGTTCTACGCGCTAGGCATCGTGCAAGAGCTGTGCGACTTCCTAACAACAAACGTTCGCGGCCAAATGTACCGGCTAGCGGGCCTACCGATGGGGTGGTCGCTCAGCCCTTACCACTTCTGCGCGTTTACGGACACATTCGTACGACACCTCCGACAACCCGACCCCGGTGGGTTTACGAAACACCATGGGAGGCCTACGCAGCCCGACGGCGACAAACCGAGCAAGAGCTTCCTACGACACACGCGGAGGCGTGAAACGAAAATCTTACCTTACGTCGACGACTTCCTCCTCTTCGCCGCCACCCGGGCTCTCGCTTCAGCGCTCCGTCAGCGCGTTGACCACTTCCTCACCAGTCTCGGCCTTCTCCGCCACCCCTCCAAGGGTTTTTGGTAGCCGACGCGATACGGCCACCACCTGGGCATCGACATCGACACAACAATAGGTTACTTCTTCGCCCCAGTAGAAAAGCTTCGAAGCTCGCCAAACAAGCCCTGCAACTACTGCACCGTGCTACACGAGCCAACAGAGGGCTCCTTGTCAAGGAACTCTAATCATTTGTTGGTTAGCCGCAATACCTTTTTCTCGCTATCCCGGATGCGATATTCTTCCTGCGCGAACTGCACTAAGTACTTGGCGACAAGTGGGGAGGCCGAGTCTGCCTCACCCCTCAGCTCCGTCGCGATCTACAATGGTGGACACAAGTACCTAGCCACGCAAATAGCAAGAACATCCACCGCCCGGTCGAGTCGGCATACATACACTGCGACAATTCGGGGTATGGTTGGGGGGCAATACTGAACGGCAGACTCGAAGCACGCGGCTTCTAGGGACCAGAGGACGAACAACATCGCCTTACCTGGAAGGAAGTGAAGGCCGTCCGTTTGGCCGTCCTCTGCTTCTTGTCACATCTCGTTGGCCGCAACATCCTCCTCCACGAAGACAACCATGCACTTTGCCACCTCATGGCCGGCCTTACTTTCCGCTCCCTAGAAATGATGAACGAATTACGCCGACTTCGGTACATGTTGGACACCAACAACATTCACATCAAACCCCGGCACATCCGTTTCGCGGCGAACACGTGGACATACAAGCTCAGCCGCCACCTCGATAGCGACGACTGGCAGCTAGACCCCTCCGTGTTCCACGAGATGGACCCTCAATTCGGCCCGCACACGATCGACCGGTTTGCGTCGGCTCTCAACACGCTAATGCCCCGGTACAACGCAAACTAGCTCGACCCGTCGTGCAAAGCAAAGGACTCCCTCCACCTCGCCGATTCGTATTGGCGAGAAGAACACAGTTGGTGTAACCCGCCGTGGCCCCTACTACCCGACCTCGCCCGAAAACTATTGCAGAGCGGCGCAGCAACCACAGTTGTCGCCCCCCGTTGGCAAGGCAAAGCGTGGCACCATGCCCTTACCGAGATGGCGTGCCACGAGACGGACTCGCCGGCCCGCGCGCACTTGTTCCGTCCCGGGCGGCGGCACGGACGCGGTACAGTCGGCAAGCCTCACTGGCTTGTCAATGTCCTCCGGATTCCCTCCCGGCATGGTTGTAGCTTCGCCGGGGCGCAGTCCGTGCTACCCTGACCATGTTCAACACACGACAAATTAGGCCAGCAGTCCACGCGTACCCCACCCGAACAGCAAAAGTACGCTACAAGGTAGAGATGGCCGGCTGCAACAACCCATGGGCCGCCTCGATGCGCCCTTACATGCAAATCCGGCTGGGCACAGACAGCCTTAGAGCAAAAACGCTCGAGTTACTAACCGCCACATGGCGACTTAGTAGCCAAAGTCCGGCGGGGTCTCGCAGCGTCCCAAGTTTCCCTCCTGCCCTGCCGCACAAGCCTGTACCTGCAAACCCGGATTCTTGTGTCATCGCTACGCATGGCCAAAGACCTCCTCACGCAGATGACAGAAACTTGGACTCAAGCCCACTCGGACCTCATTCTACTGTTAATTAGAGCGTGTCTAGCGACGGTGCTCATGTCCACATTTTTTGTCGCGGGGGAGCGGGAGTTCAGTGCCGATCAAGAGACTTGTTGTGTACTCCAACCGGTGGAATCCTCCTCTACCACGGATCGAGAGAAGGTCAACGGGATAATTCCACGGAGCGAAAACTCCTATGTGAAATACCGGACTCAGTCCACCTTGACATAGCGGAACTACTAAAGTACTTCGACGCTGCTTGTATCAAGTTCTCCGCCGGGAAGATTCAGGACTGGCGGTGGGCCATTAGTCTACACGAATCTACGACACATTGGACGGCGAACATCTTGACGGCATGGCTACAACGGGTACTTCGTGCAGAACACAAACAACCCCCGGACGGTTTCGCGTGGATTTCGCACTCCTTACAAAAGGGTGCAGCTACTGCATCGTACAATATCCGTACCCCGATGCAAAAGATCAAGTTCTTCGGTGGTTGGGCGAGAGAATCGGACGTAGTCCTCGACTACATCGACCCAACGGTACTCTCGTGCCCGGTAGCTTGGCAACTATTTGGTTGGATGACCCCTGGCGGCGCCCCACCCAACGTCACACGCCAGTCGGCGACAGCTGGCATAAGTGGGCCCCAACACAGCTTAAATTATCATATTGGTAATATAGAGGTTTGAATTGCATGGCTAGAATTACGCTGTAACATGCGTTACCTCCGACGTTACATCTCCCCTAACGGTTCAAGCGCCAACGCGCGCACGGACAGTAAAATGTCCGCACACTACATGACGCACCAACAGCGATTGTGTGTCCACCTTCTGCCTTTGCGAGAGCTACCGCTCACGCAAGCCCACCCACTCGAATCCCGCTCACATATTGCGTGTAGGGTGGCCAAAGGGCCATGAATACCAAATTATGTAAGGGATCCACATCTTTGGCATAAGTGAGCCCCAACACAACTTAAATAGCAATTTAACTTGTGTTGGGGCTCATGGAACATTTACACACCTCTCCCTTTGCTAAGCCATGCCATATGCATTGGTCTATCACGTGCTCGAGTTTTTGTTGGAAAACGCGCGCTGCACCAGTCGGATCCACCTACCGGGCATCACCAAGCTCGTCGCGAAACAACCAGACACATCCCTACACACACACACACACACACACACACACACACACACACACACACACACACACACACACACACACACACACACACACACACACACATACACACACACACACACACACACACACACGCAAACACACACACACACACACACACACACACACACACACACACACACACACGCAAACACACACACACACACACACACACACACACACACAAACACCGCGTTACAAGCTCGCTACACTAAACAAGCAAGGTGTTCGACGATGACTAATTTCTTCCGTTAAGGGCTCCCCCACGCATTTATTCTAAACCGAATTTACCCTCCGACGCGAAGTGCGCACCGAAATGGTCGGAGACACCCGATCTATTCTCCTTGAGCACACCTTCCCCGGCCTCTCCCTCAATCGCCCACCTAGCACCACGACCCGTGGCTCACCCCCCACATTTCATAGTCACTGGGGAGACCTCCGCGACCCTTCTCCACTCTGATGTCGTGCTTCGTCTTCATAATATGGTGGACGAGACTTTATTGGGCCCGACCCTTGCGACAACTATTTCGGCGAATGTTATTTTCGAGGTCGCCAAATCCTCCGAGATCCTACTACGCCACAGCGACGTCCGCATATATGCGAGACGGCTTCCCGTCAGCTCTCATACCTCCTATGTGCGCCCCAAGCAGCTCTAGAGGGCCACAAGCACTGTGGAGGTAACGCTCTCCGACATGAGCGTTGCCCTCGCGCTTCTCCGATCCCAAGCGGCGCCGACAATCCAACCTCCGACGGATGATTTTCTCGGCCGTTTTTCCCGGCCGTGCCGGACTGCACTCCCTCCCCCTTCCCTCCCAAGAAATGCTGATGAGGTCCACTGAGCGTGGCTATCGAGCCCCCTCCTTTACATCCTCACTACCCAGCAAGCGCGGTCTTGCTTGACCTCTTTGCTTTGCGGGATGTGGTGCCAATAATCCGCTACGCTTGCCGACCCTCGATTCGCGCTCTATGTGGCAGTGGACGACGGGTGGACAATCTACGAACAAGATCTCCCCCCCGTACACAGACCCGAAGTGTATATTCTCCCGCTGTGCTCCTCACACTTTAATTTGAGCTTAGGGACATAAAAACTATAAGCTGATAGTCCGTTGTCGGTTGTCCATGAAGTTTATAATGTGATTTCATGAGCACTTACAAGATGGTGATGGCTATTATTGTTGAAGCACATGACAACTATTGGGAGGTCGCCTAGGTCGTGGCCCTCTTGAGTGCTTCGCAGCTCTTCTTGACTCACACAAACCTCTTTTTCACAAGTTTGATGGCCCTCAAGTGCTTGCTAAAGCAATCTAGGCTTTGGGCAGTGGAGCAAATGTACACGGGAGTACGGTTGTCTCTTAGAGGCGGGGCGCATGAGCAATGCATGGTGACAAGGCGGCCGCAATACCGGCACTTTGCTTTCTTCTTTTGACCATTGACCCATGTTGTAGGGTTGAACCGTTCCACACGATTGGCCACCTCTTGACTCCCACGGCTTGCTGTTCCTCTCTCCTAACGAAGTAGTAGTAAGCTAACATTAGGTGGGAGCTAACGAAGTCTATTTAAGCCTAGTGCAATGGAGGGGGAAGATAGAGCCCTTAACATTTTCTCGTTTTAATTACGTCGACTTATAAACAAACAACAACATCGTCGTTTTCTTCTCTTCTACATACTCGCCTCCATAATTTATTTGCGTTAGCAGTTTGCAAGAGGCAAACTGCCACAATAAGTTGGCTAACCTCTGTTATAGTTGGGAACGGATAGTTCCACGGAGGTCATGCCGGCCCCACAAAGGGGCCGGCTGTGATGACTAGAGAAGTGAGTGGAGTGAGATGGCGGCCGGCGAAGGCACTAATAGGGAATAGGGTACCGCTAATAGCATAACACAAAGTACTAGGATGACAAATAGTTACCTTGTACATAAGTAGTTACTAGGCAACGGGATGCTAGTGCTAACACCCCCCCCCTCAAGGTAGCCGAGGTCTTGACGGCGTCCAAGCTTGCGTCGAGGAAGGTGCCATCTTGGACGAAGGTGTAGCGTTTGTAGCGTGTGTCTCATGCCGCGTAGGTGTAGCGACATGCGCTCACAGGAACGTGCCGCTACCGGCGAGTTACCGATAAGAAGGGGTTGCAAATGTACTGCGTAATGTACTATTCTGGCATGTATTCTGGCATGCGAATTAGCCGACGCATGAGAGCGACCGGCGAGGAAGAAGCACAGCCAACAAGGCCGTTAGGAGCGTGTAGGCACGCAAAAACATAGACGGGCGCTGGTGTTGATACCCCCCTTTCGCCGTGGGAAAGTTAAGCTCCTCGCGAAGTTAGGTGAGCGTTGCCTCGGGAAAAAAAATAATAGTACTAATTAAAGTACGCACGGGCCGAATTTTCACGGGTCGGTCTTAAAAACCAGATCCGGTCGAGAGCATAGGTAAGGTGAAGGCTAGGTAAGATTGGAAGCTGGGTGGGGTAAGCATGGCGACAGGCGCTTTACACACGCTCGTCTCCTTTTTACGTGGGAGATGGTGGATTAGTCGCGGACAACTAGCTCGAATGCGAAGCGTGGTGTCGGTTGGACGATGAATTAGTAGCGCGGCGCCGAGCGCTTTACACACGCTCTTCTGTAGTGTAAGTTGGTGGAGGGCCCATAACCTGCTATAGTTGGGAACGGATAGTTACACGGAGGTCGTGCCGGCCCCACAAGGGGGCCGGCTGCGGTGACTAGAGAAGTGAGTGGAGTGAGATGGCGGCCGGCGAAGGCACCGGCAGGGCCGGCCGACCGCCACTAATAGGGAATAGGGTACCGCTAATATCATAACACTAAGTACTAGCATGACAAATAGCTACCTTGTACATAAGTACTAGGCAACGGGATGCTAGTGCTAATAACCTCCCATAAAAAATAGGGCCGATCTCGGTGGCCCTTTAGCGGTGGACAGCAATCCACGCATTGCGCAGCAGGTCCATCGACAGTTTGGTTCGGTAGTTGCCTTACATTTGTCTTTATATTTTCGGATTAAGACATTTTGTTGCTTTTTAGCTGGGACTAGCACTAGCACTTTATTTCTCCCCCCAACCTAAATTTTGTATACTAAGTTTCCTAGATTGCTTGTACGAGAAGGCCCTAAGAAAGTAGCCAACGTAAACACGGTCTTTGTTGTGAATCGTTTTCATTTTATAATATTTCTTACCGTAATTCGTCAAGGCAAATCGGTTGAGTTGGAACAAGAAAACGGTCTTATCCATGCCCACCGCCACGTGCGTTTCTTTACAAATAATGGGAGGGTCATAAAACAGCGGTTGTAAAGAGCTTTGCTTTAAAATTCGGTCTCCAAGCATACATACACAGCTTCATGGATGCCCGCGCCCATTGCGTGGCAGTGAGAGTGGTGGCCACGGTAATGCGAGTGCAGCCTCCTCAAGGGCCGCTGCTACAACGCCGCTGACAGGCGACGCGTGCGTGCGCACGCGCGCGCGCGCGCGCGTGTGTGTGTGTGTGTGTGTGTGTGTGTGTGTGTGTGGGCGTGTGGGCGTGGGCTTGGGGGTGGTGTGTGTGTGTGTGTGTGTGTGTGTGTGTGTGTGTGTGTGTGCGTGTGCGTGTGTGTGGGCGTGGGGCTGGGGTAATGGGTGGGTGGGTGGATGCATGGGTGCGTGTGCGTCTGTGTTCATTTATGTGTGTGTGTGCGTGTGTGTGTATGTGTGTGTGTATGTGTGCCCCCCCCCCTCCCCAACACACACAAAATTGTGGCGGTTAGCCTCTTCAAGCTAAACGCTAGCACAAATCAGTTCTAATCTGTCTAGTTCTGTCGTTGCAAGATGGCAAATTGATGTTGTCGAGAGACGATGGTGAAAGATGTTTCACTGCTGTACTTAAGCAGTATATGTTGTAAGTGAACAATGGAATTGTTAAATGGTTCTGTCACCTCCCTCTACTGCACTGGGCTTAAATAGGTTTCTGCCCAGATTGCTTACGCTTGCAAGCTACGCTTACGTGTTAGGCGTTGGGGCTGTCTAACCGTCGTCATCCGTCCTGAGACGCGGCCTGCCTAGCATTGGGTTTCACGACGCGGCATCTGCATCAAAGAACTCGCTTAGGCGCGTCATCTAGCTAGTTAGATTAACTATGCGTATCTATACGTACCGGGAGGTACTGGTCGAACTGTAGCATCAGCACCCTTATGAATATCGCAGTAGCGACGTACCCACGCTTGTACGTCCGTCCGATGGAAAAGCACGAATTGGAATTAGTAACGAGTACATGTACAATGTCCTGCAATGTACTGTTGCATGAATGTACTCGTCACACCCGTACCCTCCCCCTCTTGACAGATCTTTGAGGCCGCCGCGAGGCAGACCTCCGTGGTCTAAGCTCCTTTACTGAAGCAGTTACTGGGACTCAAGAATGCGCGCTGGGTGAGCGTGCATAAAGTAAGTGTACGCCTGAGTCTTGGCAAACTTGTGTCATTGGGGCGTCTCCAAGAAATATTGTAACGCTGTGGTCCGGTGTACTTCGTTCAACCGGTGCCAAACAAGTGGAATGTTGTCATCACTAAAGTGCGTCATGAAGAGCAGATATTTGCCTCGTCGCCTAGGTAGTGACTTGATGCACACAGCAGAGATGTGCGAGACATCAAACTCTTCGTCGTCTCCTTCCGGTACAGTCACCGGGACAGCTGGTCGTAGTGGAGCGGTAGAGCAGGGTCGCAAGTTGTTAACATGGAACACATGATGTAAGCGTACTGTCGCCGGAAGTTTCAATCTTTAATTGTTTTTCCCAATTTGCTCTTCCACTGTAAAAGGGCCAAGCTGTATGTCTCTGAGTTTCCGGAATAGCGAGTTGCCCTACGTACCACTAAAAAGGTTTGCTGTGACGTACTGACACGTCGGAATTGTCTGGTCTTATTCGTAAGTGTAGAGCGTTTGAATTACATGACTAGAATTACGTTGTAACATGCGTTACCTCCGACGTTGCATCTCATCCTAATGTGTTCAAGTTGCCCACACGTGCAGCGTACCATAAAATGTTCGTACACTCATGTGACGCACAATCTTAACGAGTGTCTGCTGCGTCTTGCTGCCTTTTGCGAGATCGATGGTCGCACGCTGAACGGCAGCGTGGCTCTTGCTAGCCAAGCAAGGTGCTCCTCAGGAGAGAACCCAAAGCTACGACGCTCGAAAACGGCACTGTGCTCAATTCCGAGTGGCA
>JAPMLY010002027.1:0-70593 GCA_026401115.1 Tetraselmis chui
AACGAATGGGGAAAACACAGTAAGGCGAGGAATCAATCACTGTTAGGCAAGAAATCGTCGCGGCGCACATACCCGGCGGTGTCTTGCTTGGAGCCACCACGGAACGCCCATGCCGAAGGGACAGTGTCGCCGCCGCAGGTCGAATGGAAAAACGCCTGAACTGGCTTGTCCAAGTATGAAAGAACCTGTCCGTGTGTGCTCTGGATAATTTCCTCCGTACGCAGCTTCTCGTCCACCCCGCCGTACACCTGAGACGCTGTTGTCGATTTCAAGTCGTAGAGTACCGTGTCTGGACAAAGTTGAGACAACGCGTAGGTCCGCGACGCGATTGCTGCGAAAACAAACAATAAATAAACACATAACAAGCTGAACATATAAAAGATATGCAAACATAATAAGCGTGTACACAGAGTACGCAAAAAACGGCGAGTTTTTTCATAAATATCGTCCCGCCCTGCTAGAAAGTGTAGGGAGAGGCAGAGTTTGAACAGCGGGCGAGTGTGGCTCGAAGGAGGACGTGCATTGTCTTTTGAGGCGGGAGTCGGTATCTCACCCTGTGCGCGAAGCGCGGCATCTGGCCAACCCAAAGGCATTTCATTCCCTAGAACCCCGAGAAGGTACTGCTCCAGTGCTAGCGTATTGATCAGTGACAATGTCGTACTCGTCACTTTTGAGTTGGTCAGAGGCTGTACTCTTAACTTCCCGGTGTAGTCGCGGTCGTTGACACGGAAGGTCCGATCGCCGCCGTGAATCTCGCCGTCGCTCAGCGCTTGACCGACAGTTTGACTGTACCCGTACACAGTTACGAAGGAGCCGGGCATGCAAGTCACTGTCTCCTGTAGCTCGCATATCGACAGTCTTAGACTCGCGTCCTTCCCTTCACCTGAGACTTCAAACCTCAATCTTCCCTGCTTCACTGGTGATACTCGCAGTGCGCCGCCAAGTTCACGAAACTCGGCACAACAAGGACGGATGAGGTCAACCACGAGGTCGTGCACTCCTTCCGCCAGTAGGACCCTGACCACCGACTCTTGCGTAGGCCATATATATTTCGCCGTCTCAAAATTGCCACACGTCCCAGCGTTTACTTCGCTGAGCCCTGACATAGTGTTTCGATCAGCGGGATAGAAGCCAGGAGTGGGCCTAACTTACGCGACTTGAGCGGTGGGCTGCCCTGCCCGGTATCGTTGCTGATCGACAAGAGAAACATCAGTCTAGCTGGAGTCCGGATGATAAGGACGATTATTAGGGTGATCGTCACATATATCGGCGTGATATATGATATCGGCGTGATTAAGTTGTTTGCAATTGAATATTTCCGTACAGATACGGGTACTGACTTCTACTGCTTCATTTGCTGACATACCAAATCTGTGTATACTCTGCGAAAGAGATACAATATCATCAAAGTTTTTTTTTTTTTTTTTTTTTGCGCCCCCGGGATAATCCTTATAGCTATTACACTCTTCCCATAAAGTCCGTTACTAGCGGCACGTATTTAATTACCCGCCACGCACTGCCGCGATGGCCATGCAACTCGATTGGGGGGTAGAATAATGAGTTTCGAACAGCACACCACGGCGCGCTGTTCACTGACGTGAGCACATTTACCGGCACGCCCCAGTTATTGTGGGCACCCACGTTGGATTTTCGGCCCATATTTTGCGGGCCGAAATTCGTGCATGTGCATGTTATGCACGCCTCTATGCGTGGCTCGGCACACGTAGTGTCGCGACAAGCCGGGAGACTATTCGACATTGGGTTCTCATCATGTTTGCACAATTGCACTAGTATCCGCCGACTTGTGTTGCGCCCGGCCGTCTACAAAGCGGCGACACCGAGAATGGCATGTCGTGTGCACTGGTTTTTCTTTCCACGTGCCCGGAAATACCACCAAGGAGCACGGGCTGGGGGCCTATTGGGCTTGAGGGGCAGTTGACTTGGAGTGTAAGCACCCTGGCGCGCGGATCGTTGGCCTTAGAAACTTGCGCATCGCTGGGCGTGGAAAATGGCGGGGAGCTTTCAAAGTACCCTAGCACGGGCCTTCATCTGGCCGGCGGCAAAGGGCACGGCAGCATGCCATCATGGGGCATGAAATGGGCAACGCCGTGAATAGAAGAAATATAGAGCGCTGATTGTTAAGCGTATTAGTGGAGCGGGTATGCGGGTACAATCTGTCTAGGGGTTGCTAGCCCCGCGCGAATGTGGCAGATTTTGAAACCCTAAAAGCTTTATTTGGCTGTACGAGGGCTTAAATGACATCGGACGGTGGATTTGACGCGAAAACCGTAGGGCTTCCACTTGCAACTTAGTTTGCTCGAATCGGACATTGTACGGCGAAGTTAGGCTTTTTTAAGCCTCCCAAGCTGTGGTTTTCCGGCCCCGAGCCCACCCATGTCAAGCATATTAACGGCACACGCCATCACACCCACGTGCTCCCATGTTTGCGGACAACATGCTGTGATCATAAAAACAGCATGTTGTGCCGCCCATTTCGGGATTTGTCACGAGCCAAAGTGTGGCAAATCCGAAATCCGGGGCGCCCGAATCAGGGTATACCCCGAAATCGGGGTTAGGCCGCAAACCCTAATACGTCATGTCGTAGCCGTGACGGGCCCCATTTGTGCCCCGCTTCCCCCTTAGCCTCACCGTCAACACAAGTTTCGGCCGAGCTAAAGTATAGTTAAACCCTACTAGAAACCCTACATGATAAACACCCGCCCTACGCGAAAGGCCCTATTTCACTAGTAACGGACTTTATGGGAAGAGTGTATATAGTCATCAGATTGATTTAAATCTAGAGGATCTAGATTTAAACTTAGTTACATATGTGACAGAACGCACACATGTACGGTTAAGCGTTACTGTAAAAGCGGTGCGTCTTGCCCAGCCCTCGAGGTAACCCTTGAGGACTGAGGAAACGCCTAGCGGAACGCCAAATGCCTTGCCTTCACCAACACTAGCTAACGGCAGCCCCTTAAGCCGGTGCAACCCCCGAGCACTGGCACTCTCTCCTTTGCGCTCGCCCAACTGGCTCGCGCAACAGCATTCTCGACTCTCGTAGTCGAGCAGGGTGTCAGTTTACATCGTCTCATGCGCACTCGAGCGTCACGAGACACTTCCCCACGTTCTAGGTCGCCGTCTAACAACATGCATCATGGGCAGTCTATTTCCGCGCTCGGAGCAGACCCTCTACCCGTTGCCCTTGAACAACGTACCTCCGAACAGAATCAAATCGTTGTGTCGGCCCTCGAACTCCGGATTTCTGAGCAGATTCAGGCGTCTTACACCGCCTTACTCGCACATCTTCAGCGTTTCACAGGCCCACCTACGCCCACGAATCAACAGTAGTCCATTCCATGTGAAGCGACCATTGCAAATGAGGGTGGTAAGGCGGCCCATGAGCCACCTATCGACTTGCTGAACGACGACCCCGAGCTTCACGAGCCCGAGTTCGTCGACTTTGCCGGTTACGGCAGAGTCATCCATGCCGGCCAGGAACGTCCCTCGCGATATTGCCGAACCCCGCGTTTGGACGTTGACGGACGACACGGCGCGTTTCCTCAACGACAGAAAATCTCAGGCGGGGTACGACGAGTACCTCCACATCGTGTGCTATACCTTCTTCGACAGGTGCGCCATCGCGGCAATCGGCGAGGCTTTGGACCAGGGCGTGGATTCGACGTTTTTTGGGGCATTTCGAGTCCTTCGAATCTATTTTTTTCATACCCGACATGTCCCAAACCTATAACTCTCGAAGGTGAATTGAATGGAGAACTGCTTCCAATGTAGGTGAGATGAGTGAAACCTTTAACGCGTGTGTCCCGGTCTATTGAGATACTGTGAGTGACAAACACCCACTTGAATTGAAACCTCCCGCCCATAGTCGTGAATGAGTATGAGTCATACAATCGACTCTGGCGAGTTGCGGCCGAATTTCCGAGTTAGAGTACATAGTGAGATACTCTGCGCGGTGTGACACGAATGCATGATGAGATACAAAGTGAGACACTATGTACAGGAATAAGATCAATTAGAGTCGGATGATTCTGATTTTACCAGAACCAATTCTATCCCATACAACTTGGCAAATCCCTCCGTCGCACTGTGCCCGTATTTTGTGTGTTGTCAGGTGTGCTTTAGGGGCACACCACCCTCGGGCACTGTGCTTCATCACCGGGAATTTATTAGGTCGTGCGAATATGTTTGCAATCTGCATGTTTTAATGTGAAAGTGATTTTTGGAGTCTACATGGCCAGTGTAGATTCCAATCACCGCTTTCACATTAAAGCATGCAGATTGCAAAGTGCATGCATTTGCGATAGACAAAACGGAATATTATAAATGTGTTACATTAACTAGCTCCTCTAGCTCCGCTGATATCACGTTCCAAAAAATTTGTATCCGCTCCGCTAAAATCACCCCGCTCAAGAAATGTAACGTACCACTTCACAATGTCCTTGTCTCCCTGCGAATTTTAAATAGAGAAAGCGAAGTCAGTAAACATAAAGAAAAGTAAAGTAAACACATAAAGACAGCATGACTAGAGCGAAGCCATTATGTTTCTCACCTTATTAGTGTATCAGTGTAGATTTCAGCCACCGCTTTCACAGTCAAACATGCAAATTGCACAGTGCATCCATTCGATAGATGTGTAGTGAGAGTCAATGGTTACAAATTCAGCATCCGATGTAAAAATCATCCGCACGTGAGATATGAGCGGTTGATGTTGTGTCGGGTGCGGACAACATCAAGTCCGCTACAACTGAATCCACCATCGCAATTCCGCTCAATATGACGTCCCAGAATGAACCTCGAGGCTGTCCGAAATTGCATAGCATGTGGTGCTGCATCAGTTTTCCAGAGTAGTTTATGCTGCATGCTCATCCGATACCTGAAAACCACGCGCCGGGCAGCACACACACACACACACACACACACACACACACGCACTCAGTGCTGTCCGAGACATGCCGTGTACAACATCATGTGCACACGGCGACTCGACAATCATCTTCGGGGATAGCAATGTTATAATCCTACTCTACACGTCACAAGAACTACACGAAGTAAAGGCTAATTCTCTTTCCATAACGCCTAGCTGTTAATTATCGATGC
Source organism: Tetraselmis chui (assembly GCA_026401115.1). Lineage (NCBI taxonomy): Eukaryota > Viridiplantae > Chlorophyta > Chlorodendrophyceae > Chlorodendrales > Chlorodendraceae > Tetraselmis > Tetraselmis chui. Next base: position 5,119 of record JAPMLY010002027.1, read on the forward strand.
TACTGTTTTTCTAGCTGATGCAAGATACACAAACAAACAAACAAACACACACACACACACACACACACACACACACACACACACACACACACACACATCGTTGCTGCTTCTTCTCTTATTTGTGTAGCTAAAATTGTTCTTTGTTCATTTATGCTTCTAATACAACATGTATTATAGACGCTGCTATTGTTTTGTTGATGTACACACGCGCGCGCAAACAAACCGATATAAAGACAGAAATACATACACACACGTGCATGCGCACACACGCACACGCAAATTATGTAGGTTGTCTGTGTCATTGCTGAAAATGCTCTTACCTGGTAGCTAATGTGCTGTTTACTACTTTGTTTTTTCTACTTCTACAACTTAGGTTGTTGTTGCTGTTGTTTCAAATGCATACACACACACATACATACGGAGAGAGACATCCACACACACACACACGCACACACACACACACACACACACACTCACACACACTCACACACACACACACACGCTCGCGCTTACGCACACACAAGTACAAACACAGAGGAAGTTTCATGAAGTCTCTCTAGCCCTGACATGATGAGCGGGTCTAACTTACCGGGTGACTCAGTAGCTTTGATGAAACAGCGGAAGTATATCATCAGCAAGTATGATATTCTTGGGTGTTGCAACGTACTCGTATGCGCCACCTCTGCAGATACCTGAAAACAAATACACGTGCCGCGTAGGACACGCACATGGATTACACGCAATGAGTGCTTTCAGCAACAACACTAACACGCGCACACGAGATTTCGACAAAAAACGCCGCGGTCAAAACAGATGCATACTATTGAACTTGACTAATAGCATGTTTGATGAAGCTATGGCGGTGGAATAGTAAGTTTCGACGAGTTGAGCGGGTGCAACTTACCGTAGGTGACTCAGTAGTTAAATTAAACCGACAGCGGCCACAACCGAACGGCAGCACACCGCGGCATGTGGTCGTTGCGACACCTCTGGTCAAACATTCTAGCCAACCTGTGGCTTATGCAATGACTTTAGCATAGGCCGAGTGGCACGGGCAGTGGAGTCTTGGGCTAGCATGAAGAGTTCGTTGGATGTGCGGTCGGTCAATGCGCAGAGTTACAATTGTTACGGCTAGCGCGAGATCGCGAGTGGAAACTGTGATTGTGATCCAAATTAAAGAATAGCTTCGTTTTGATGGTATTCGTTTTTTCTCCCTACGCGCTTAAACTGACCACCCAATGCGCCTCTTTGCAATGACATGGCAGATTGGCGCGTGCTCCTGAGATTTCCTATCATGTTGCCTTTGTACTTTACCAAGGCAACGCGGAAGTAAAGCGTGATAACGTCATGCGAGGATGTACAGACGTGCGGTCCAATAGTGCGAGGATGTACGGACGTGGCAAGTGCAATAAACCTCGTGGCGGAATAACTATGCACTCTTTTCCCTCATCCTGATCTACTCCGTACATTCCCATTGAAATCATATCCAAGGCGTGGATACGAGGGCTACGTGGATTTGGCGAATTCACGCGAGACAGAGATACTCCGTTTCCATTGGATGACATGTGCGATACGAGACAGAATCTTTGACAGTTGTACCCGGGTGAATAGATCTGTATCACGCTGGTTTGCGAGATGAAACCCTAAGTTATTGCTTACAATGCGGGATGGGTATGTTGTATTATATTAAGGAGTGAATTGATTACAAGCCATTTTAGTTTACTCCGAGATAAGATATTTTCTCCAAAATAGGCATGGGATTCGAAATTACCCGGGTACCCAATACCCGGTTCCACGCCCTGCTTTGGACGCGCTGTCAGCCGGCCCGCCTTTACCAGCGGAGCAAGTTGCTGCCGTTGCCATCATTAGAGCGGGTCATCGCACCCACGCAGCGACGGAGGAGGCCGCCCGTACTCGATTGGGCTTCCTCCGCCTCACCAAGGGCGGACTAACGAGCTCAGATTCGGACTGAGTGTTTGCCGAACTCGCCCACGAGCGTTTCTGCCGCCCGCGCCCTATTGTGGTCTCCGGCCCACTGGACGAGCTACGCCAAGCGTTCGTCGACAGGACGCTTGAAGTAAGCTCGCATGCCGCTAGCAAAGCCGCTGCTAGAGCAGCGTTCGCAAAGGCAACGCCGGACAAGCCACCCGGACATAACGCCAAGGCCAAGAAGACGGCCGCCGACAAGCGCAAGGCCGCAGCATCAGCAGCAGCGGCGGCGGCCGGAACCAAGCCTAGCGACGGGACAAAATCACCCACGAAGAAATGATGGTGTGACCCGTCGCTCCGATTCTTGCTCCCCGTCATCCAACTACATGCGTCACCGCGTGCGGCTAAGATGGCGGGAGTGAGAGCATATCGGCGCGAGCGGTCAAGTCGTGAGCTTGATCCGCCATGGCGTGCGTGTCAAGTTCAAAACGGCCTACGTCCAAAACCGTTCAACCACGGAGATTCCATGAAGGACGCCACCCAGCCCCAGCTAAACTTCTTGGCTACACAACTACCGCGTTTCGAAACCTGCGGAGCTTGGGAAAGCGCATATTGAAATTGAAATTGAAATTGTTTACAACATGTACCGTATGCGCCGGTTTACACCAAAAAACCGCATGCCCCGGTTGCTGTCTATGGGCCCTCCCTGCTATGCCATATTGGAACTAACAAGCCAGAGCTACACCGTTAACCACCTAATCCAGCCTCTCTAGGGAAGTTCGGGGGTTTTACTTCCCCCCCGGGGAGTGTGCAATGTGGGGTGAGGGCAGCGTGCGTTCAAGGGCGTGCGAAGGTGCGGTGTGTGGAGGCGCGGCGAGAGGAAGTGCGGGATTTGATGCGGTATATGAGGAGGAGATGATGCAGCCATTGGACATTATGCGTGTGTACTTGTGCAAGGATGCGAGACGTGTCGAGTCATGCTTTGGGGATGATTTTGTCGGGGGGGTCATTGCGGGCGGTAAGGAAGGAAGTGAGACTGGCGATGGTGGATGAGTGTGGTGTACATGTGCGGCTCATGACGATGGGGAGGATGTCGACCTCGGTGCCTGGCTAGTGGTTGCGGATGGCATTTGCGAGGGGTGTGTATTTTGCTCGAATCACGTGGGTTGTATGGGAGAAGTTGTGGTCGGTGCAGTACTTCCACTCCCCTATCTGAATCTTTTTGATAGACGAGTAGCGGCGGCGACCGTTTGTGTGGCCGATGAATCGAGGTTCGGGGAGGCGGATAAAGTTGGGTTTGTGCGCGGGGGGTCGTAGCGAAGGGGGGGGGGATCTCAGGTGGGAGGACGGCGGGACACGAGGTTAAGGAGTCGGGCGAGAGACCTTCGTCAACAGCGACAAGGCGGGTGGGCATGTGGGTGGGGTGAGGTGGGTGACAGTCAAGTGGATTGTGGGCATGAGTGGGGGAAGCAAATGATTTTATGGGTTTGTTACCGAAGTTTGATGTGATGGTTTCCCAGCGTCCTCCGTTGTGGCGTTCCAGGAGGGAGAGTAGGAGTCGCGGCGCGATGCTGTGTCGGTCATGTCTCACGCTAGACATGGTGGGGCAGTTACCGGCCATGTGTCCATTGCTTGTGAATTGGCCACACATGGGGCAGCGCAGGGTGGGGTTCTGTGTGAGGAGGCGGGTGTTGTGGACCCCCCACATGAATTCTTGTTTGTGGGTGAATTGGATGTTGGTGAGTGATGTATGTTTTTTGTGGAAAGAGAAGTCGGCGCCGGCCTCCGCGGCGCGGGCTAGGAGGGCATCGTGTTTGGATGTATGTGAGAGGGGTGTGTGTGTGTTTGGTGCTGTAGGTGTGAGCATCAGGTTTGAGGTTGGTGTACGGGTTTCCCTAGGGTATGTGGAATGAGGGTGTATGGCCAGGTCCAGTGGCCTATTGACACTTCTGAACCTGTGGTGTATGTTGTGTCGGGTGGGTGTCCATCTGCAACTTGGTTGGCTAATGTGTCTGCAAGGTCGTTGCCTAGGGAGTTGTTGTGCGCTTTAATAGGCACAACAACTCCCTAGGTGTGTGCGGATGCCTGCGTCGCAGCGGGTTTTGAGGGTGTGTGTGATAGAGAGGAGTGTGTCGCGGTGGATGTTGTGTTTGTAGGCGGATGGGCAGTTCAAGTAGCCTTGTATGAGGCGGAGGGAGCACGCACTGTTTGTAAGGAAATGGGTATGGCCAAGTTGGAGGCCTATGTCAATGCTTGCTAATTCGGCGCGGTTGATAGTGTGGGAGGGAGGGGTAGAGGTCACCAGAATTTTGATGCGGGTGTCCGAGGCGGGGTGGGTGGCGGCTACTCCGAGGGGGGAGTTGCCTCCCTTTTTGGATGAGCCGTCTGTGTAAACGAAGTCCTGCCAATTCCAAGCAAGAATTCCTCTGGTGGAGGGGTATGTTAGATGCATGCGTTCATGGAGTGGGTAGGTAAGGGGGTGAGTGGGGTTTGGGGAGAGATTGTAGATGCCGGCTGAGTGAGGTGACTAGGTGTCGAAGAGGTGTGGAGGTGGAATGGTGATAGTGGGGTTGGGGAGGTGAGTGTCGTAGATAGACTCGAGAGTGTTGTGTAGTGCAGTCATGGCTGTGTGTGAGGGTAGGGTGGAGAGTGCGAGGGGGTTAGCGATGAGGTAGAGGTCGACCATCAAGCGTGTGCCGAATGGGGTGGGGGTGGGGTGGCCTGTGTGTTGTTCGGGGGGTAGGAAGATGTTTGCGTCATTGGGAAGGGTGTAGAGGTGGTGCGTGTATGGGGAGTCAATGTATTTGGAGTGGCGGTATGGTGTGTGTTCCCATCGGGGGAGTATGAGGATGGTTGCGCTGGGTGTGTGGGAGGCTGTGAGGCGTGCGCTGGTGATGGCGTGTTCCATGGCGCGGCGCATGCATTCGTGGTCGTATTCGGGGTTAGCGATGTCGGTGCCATGCCATGTGTGAGGGGCGTTGCTGCCGCTAGATGAGAAGACTATGTCTTCGGGGTATAGGAGTGGTAGGTGTAGGAGTGGAGTGATTTGTTGAGGGGGTCTGAGTATAGTTATGTTTATATGTGGAATGTGTGGCGGAGAGCTGTGAGGAGGTCCTCTCTAGCGGCCCATCTATTACGGGTGGTGGTGGCGGGTGTGGGTGAGTGGATTTCTGAGCGGGAGCCTAGGCAATTGAGGAGGTGTTAGACCTCTCCTTCGAACGTGTGCTGCGAGAGGTCGGGGCGGAAGAGTTGAAAGAGGTGGCGGACGCGGGGAAAGCGCATACAACACTCGCTACATCTCTCGCATGTTTCTTGTCCCCAAGCCCGGAGTGAACAAGCGGCGTTTGATAATCGACCTTCGCGAGCTCAACAGTTGTTGCGCGGAGTTCAACATGTCGTGCGAGACCCTCAAGCACCTCAGCCACCTGTCCCGCCCATGCGACTATTTCGTCTCGCTAGACCTGACGGACGGCTACTACACACTAGGCATTCGGGAGGAGGACCGCAACTTCTTCACGGTAAGTTACAGAGGCGAGCTCTGGCGCCTGGCGTGCCTCCCGATGGGCTGGTCCGGGTCCGCCTACTATTTTTGCAAACTCACGCAGACTTTCACAAACTACCTGCGGAGGGCGCCTACGCCACTGGCCGCCAAGACGGCGACACCTTACAAGCCATCATGACGCTTCCTACGCAACGTCCGCTGGCGCGGTGTTCGCCTACTACCCTACATGGACGATTTCTTGCTCATGGCCACCTCACGCGCCACAACGCTATTCCTACGCGACCGCGTCGAAGCCCTCCTACACCGTCTCGGCCTCCTTCGCAACCCGAACAAAGGCTTGTGGGAGCCCACACAGGTGGGCGACCATTTCGGCCTTACTATCGACCTCCTCAACAGCTTGCTTACCTTTTGGCCAAATTGTAAGCAAGCTGAAATATTTGGAAAAACGTGCCTTCGGGTAAATTCCCCCAAAAAATGTATTTGTACACGGCTCGCGAGCCTAGTACGGGCCAAAAAGGAATAACACGGCTCTAGCGCCCAATACACTCGACTGTACATCCAACATGTCGCGTCGCGCGGGGCTCGTCTTCCCACTGGTTAGCAATCGTCTCTGCGCAGGATCCCACCACTCACACCTATCACGCGCGCGAACACAACCCACCCAATAATATGCCTCGGCGTAAGCGCTCCGAAGAGGGGGCCTCGCAATCCGGAAGTTGAAACTATACATAGGCGGAGATACATGTCGCGCTTGAGGCGTTCGTCTCCGTCTCGGAGCTGGAAGGAGGCGGCGAAGGAGGACGAGGCGCCTGAACGCGATGGCCCCTACAACCGAAACTCCATCCGAAGCTAGCCAAGCCCGAAATCTTGGCATCGCGGAGTTCCGTGCGTCTGGTAAGCTCCTTTACGTATCACATATAAGACCGCCGCGATAGCGAGTTGGCTATGATTGCACGCGTTTTTTGTCGGTTTGTTGTAAGTAATTCCTGAACAGATTAGTTAAAAAGAGGAAATGTACGCTCTCCTAGAATCCTTATGTACATGACATCGACTCAAGTGCATGACGCGCGATAATGTTAGCTAGGTTATAGACAACTAACAACTATGTCCCCATCACTTCTCTTGTCTCGACACCAACCGTCACCCAAGTCTAGTTGTTAGCGTACTTGTAAGCAACACACCGCAAGTTACACTATCTTCCTTATCGAATTGTGCATACCACGCGCAACAGGTTATGGGCCCTCCACCGGAAGGATAAGCGAGACAAATTTTCTTCCGGCGTGCAATCTTGACACTCGCCCCAAGGCAACGCCGAACATATTTTCAAAAACTATAGTACTTTACACCTTACTTACGCATTTTACTTTATTTGCTATTTGTAATCCTGCTCTACGGGACAACACCTCTACCGCCGACTCTACTCTAGCCTACGAAGGCTTTAAAATACTCTACTCCACGACGACATGGCGACCCACACAAGCGCACTCGCTTGTGTGGACAAGGTGCATACATGTCCAAGATGGAGAGGGAAAGAGGGGAGCACTCGGGGGTGGACACTCATACAATAGCATCATCCGTTTGCGCAGCGGACATATACACTTGCTAGCTCATGCCTTGGCTGTCACTGTGCCACACACTGGGTGGAGGATACGGAAAAGGCACTTTGAGACACCCCGGGGCATCGGGGCGAGGGGTCGGTGGGCATCATGCCGTCTCTCTGAAACCTCCGTTAGGCATATTTACCGCTAGTGGATTTTTCCATTGTCTTGGTACTTGTTTCTTGGATTGGCGCCAAAAGGCAAACCGGGCTCCGCGGTATCGGTCGACAACTCCGTTGACGCCCCCGATCGTAGCGACACCATGTCCGCCGACTCTTTAAACGACAACATTCGTTTAGTTATGGAGCAGCTACATGCTCTATATAACTCGAATGGACGAGCATGCAATGACCCAGCCGGAGGTGCTCCGCCGGGACGTGCTGCGCGATTACCCGGTCGCTATCCATACTGCCTCGACTACTCCACAAATAGCCGCTCCCTACATGCTTATTGGGGATTTCGTGACCGCCAACCAACGCGAGCATACACCACATAGAGGCAACAACCGGCGTTTCACTACCGACCCTGAATTTGTCGCGCAAACGGGTGATCACGCGACGCCCTTCGATGGCAACTTTTTCCCCTGGTCTTTTCGCATGGACGCGCCTTTGATGCCAAAGACAAGTAACTTTAAATTTTCGAAGCGCGACTTCTTGTCGTTTTTGTCAATTAAGGCGGCCGCGCTCATCCTTCAGCTCGCCCTATCTTTGTCATGCGTCCCTATCAACCCAATCGCCCAGCGCTACGCACATGCTATGCTCCCCCATTTATGTCGACACAGCAAACCGGCCGCCCATGCTATTGCGGGCGTTTCCGCCGGCCTGCACGATTGTGGAACAGTTGCGTGGGAGATGTGTGAAAGACATGATGCACAGTCGATTTCGCGCACCCACTCGCTTTTGGACCGTATGATGGTCCGACATGCCTCCGGACATGCCGTGTCAGACTACGTTCAGTCGTTCACGCCGTCAAACAACACTTTGACAACCTTACCGAGTGCCTCCAACTAAAGGACGGGTCGGCGGCGATTCATACTCACGTCCTCGAACTCGTAATGATTCGTGGACTCTCCAATGTTGGCCATTATGGCCAGGCGAAGCAGTGCGTCATGAATGGCGCCCGGCGGTGGCGCAGCGGCGGCGGCCCCGGAGGGGAGTGCGCTCGCAGGCCCGTCGGCACCTACCTCTACCTCCACGCGGTGGGCGCTAGTAACCCCGTAGCCGTGCCATGCTTGGCACGGTAGGGGGCTAGACGAAGTACCGACATCTGCGATCCTCGGGATCAACAGTTGTCGGGAAGCCCAGTACGGAGGGTTTTGGAAATGCATAATCTCCCACTCGGCCAGTCCGATATGTTTTTTTCAGCGACTAAATACTCACATATACTCTCCGGTCATGACGGAAACGATGTCTGCGAATATTGTTTTGGCGAAGAAGGGTACGGACGAATCGGCGATGGGACGAGGGTGTTTGAGTTTGCGACGGGCAGTTGGGAAGCAGCGCTGGGGCACGGCGCTCGCTAGCAGTCACCAGCCCTGTGAGTTTTCAGTCTCCCCTGGGGGCGAGGCCCGAAGCTACGTTGGTAGGAGGTGGGTCGCAGCCGGAGGAGCGGCAAGGTCTGGCGGCGGCGGTCCTTAGGATCACCCGCCGCCGGAGAAATCCGGTACGGGGGGTTTTTGGGGTCATATACCCGTACCCACCATATTTTGAGTAACGGCGACTTGATCGCTGTGCTATACCAACCCCTCCCCCCGTCGGTACCCGGTTATCGACAGGCTGCCTCAGGCTATGTGCCTAGGGTTATCGTAGCGGCTCACTGCTCGTAAAGGCGGTCCCCTAACAACGTAAACCACCGGGGGAGGGTACGGACGGCACAACGCGATCATATAGGTGGTGGAGACAGACGCCGAATGGACATGGGACATGAGAAAATCTGGCTCGGGGGCATGAGAGCTAGCCGGACACCGTCTGCGGCCTAGCAATTTTTCCTTCCTAGCCCCCGCATGAGGAGAGAAGGCTAAGCTAGGTGGCAAGGTGCGCCGGGAGAAGCAACTAATATCTCGGACGGGGATGTGCAAGGAGAGTCGGGACCGTCGACGACCTGAGCGAGGGGGCTTTTCACATGCCTTCCCCCCCCAGCTCCGGCACGATCGGAGTGGCACAAGAGCAAAGGTGAGGCAAGTCCGACTCAACCAGCACCAGATGACCGGCCTAGCTGATCAGCGTCCCCGCAGCGGCTGGAGCAGGCCGCGCTTCGTGGAGACTAGGGACATTTTATATTTCATACGGTATCCAATAATTACATACAGATACAAAATTAATAAATACATGGTTACATGTATGTTTTAGACGGTATCGCTACTGCCAATCGAGAGGTTGGGATTAGTGGTTCACGGTCTAAACCCTATGCTAATATAAGATCTTCTATGGCACAAGCAAGGGGGGCCTAGAGACAGCGGCCGGTTACATTCGGTACATGTTGTAAACAGTTTCATTTCAATTTCATTTCATTTCATTTCATTTCACGCGTCATGAATGCGTTTGACACTGATTTCATTATTTTAGCCGATAGGGTGACGGGCAGCATTATCTACCAAGCGCAAACTTCGACGAGGGGGAAAATTCTGCCCCAAACATTATTGCTTATGGCCATCCCCTCAACGTGTTTCTTGTTGATCGCAAGCACCAGTGGGCAACGGGTGGGCAACGAACGTCTTGACATTACTAGATTTCCCACATATTGCGGTGCGTGCAGTGACCCAAATCATGTTCGGTCCACCTTCAAGGCGCCTAATGATTCGGACGTTCTCCGCTGGACAATGGCCAAGCGCAAACAAATCGCAGAAAAATACGCAGGCCAACCTCCTCCCACGCCACACCTCAGCGACGTGCCTGTTGACCTTGCTCAACTCTAGGATGCCAGTGGTTCTCCTCCGGAGGACGACATGGAAGACGAGTACGACGACATTGCGGTCATTGTCTCCTTCACTTTTGTTGCATTCGCGTCATGTGCGTCCTCTGTCGCTAACTTGCCCGAATACTTGGTCGTTGACTCTGCATGCTCTGTCAACCTCACACCATTCAGATCTGACTTCTCAGACTTTCATCCATCCTCTCGGCATAGTACCGTCGGTGGTGTCGGTGTCTTTGTAATGGATAGTGGCATTGTTCGAGTTACTATGCGCTTATTAGTCTGTGGCCAGACCGTGTCTCGGAGAATTTATGAATAATACACGCTTGCTATGTCCTCTAGGTAGGCACAAAGACTAGTCGTATGCTCAACATAAGCTGGATGCAAAAACACTCCGGGTGTAAATTCTCGTTTCCGACTAATTATGACTTTGTCATGCGGACTCTTGTCACCACGGAATGGGGATGCTAGTGCCGTCGGGGAACGGCTTGTACCTCCTACCCATGACACATTACTTTGCGGGGCTGTCTTCGCACCCAATAGACAGTCGTAGTAGGCGGTTTGTCGCACTTGCTGCAAAGCGTGACCCTGCCATGTGGTATAGCCGTTTGGGGCATTTGAATATGCACAGCCTTCATGCCTAGCATTCAAGTAATACTCCTTATGTGCGGTCCGCCATGCCTAGCTCGGTAATTGATCTCTCTTGTGATTAGTGCAATTTGAACAAGGCCAGCTCGGCCCCGCGCAGTCGCACTGCATCACTGAAGCATGCACCCCCTTTGAGAAGTTCTCTTGTGACCTATGGGGTCCCGTGCATGTACCCTCACCGTACGGACTGCGCAGATGCTTGCTAGTTATCGACCACTACACAAACTTTATGTCAGTTCGGCTTATGAACTCCAAAGATAAAATATGTTAAAAGTTGTAGACCGTTCTACTAGACGCGCTCAACATCCATGCCATGTACCATTCACATCTCCATGCATTTACTCCATTCATAAAGTTCGACTCGGACTCTATGTTTTAGGCAGCTATGACGCAGCTCATGTGCACGCGATTGTGTTTGAGCACCCTATTCCCCGCCCCTATCTTTATCACATGCTAGGGAAAGCATAGCGCCCGTGGCGCACACTACGTGACTGCGCCTCCTCCATGCTCCACGCTATGTTTGTCTATAACAACATGTTGTCGTGTGCGATCATCACCCTGGTACACCTGCGCATCCGCACCTTCAACAGAGCGGTCGGTCCTTTTGGAGGGTCTCCTCTTACACTCCTCACGGGTGCCGTACCTTATGCGTCAACCTTCCGGGTGTTTAGGTGCACCTTCTTCGTCAAAGTGCCGGACAACCTAGGACGGAAACTTGGCCTAAAAGCCTTCCGTAGCGTGATGGTGGGGTACTCCCAGAACTCCCCTGCTTACCACGTGTAGAATCCCGCTACATGGCGCATCACTACGTTTGCCCATGTCAAGTTCCAAGAGACAGTTCCATGATTTGGCACCTCACATCATTTTGACTCCTCGACCGATGTGTTCTTCGACGCATACGTTGACTCGGGCGCCCATGTCGTCCGTCGTTTGCGGATCTGAGCCCACATAACGAGGGTATGGTTGACACCTTGCTTGAACCAGACATACATGCTCGTCTTTGCGGGCCGCTTGCTCACTTTGAGGCCTACGTCGCTCATGTGTCCACAATCCTACGCATGTGTTTCACTAACGCATGCTCGCATGACCTCGCTGACAACATGCAAGACTTCGTGGCTCTCCCTGACTTCTCCACTATGGTTGCTAGCCCCCGGCACGAGTAAAATGCATGACCAGTCGCGCGTATGGCATTAATGTCTGCCAATGTTTGTGTTGAACCGGCATCGTACCATGTCGCCTTGGTCAGCCCCCAATCAACGGAGTGGCAAAATGCCATGCAATCCGACTCGCTGTCCTCTAACCATACATGGGCACTAGTTTATTGCCCACTTGACGCCGCGTCGTGAACAATATGTGGGTTTACAAAGCTAAGACACACGCCTATGGGGCCGTATCACGGTACAAGGCCCGGTCTGTCGCTAAAGGCTACAGCCACCGCGAGGGACTCGACTACACCGAAACCTTCTCGTTGTCATTCGCTTTGCGAGCCTCCGCATCTTCTTAAGCATCGCTGCCGCACACGATCTCGAGTTGGGTGGTCTTGACATTGATACCGCATTCTTGTACGCATTCATTGAGCAAGATGTATACATCGGGCAGCCTCTTGGGTTCGACGACGGCACTTCCAACGTGTGCCACATGCGCCGTTGCTTGTACGGCTTGAAGCCCTCGCCTTGTGAGTTTAATGAACTTTTTCGCGATTGGCTGGTCTCTAATGACTTGCGGCATATAATGTATGACCCCTGCATCTACATCTTTGAGGCGGACGGGGTCTTCGCCATAATCGCAATCTATGTTGACGACATCCCAATAATTGCGTGTAATAACATTGTTTGTCAAGTGGCCTTCACTGATCTCGTACGCTCGCGGTTTGACATCAATGACATCAAGGTGAGCTGTCGGATATCATCGGCATGCACATCACTAGAGACCGAGACGCGCGCACCATCAGCCTTGTTCATGGCAAGTACGTTCGCGAACTGGTCGAGAAGCACGACGTGACTGACTGCAAGCCATCGTGCGTGCATATGGACCGGATTTTCTTGCTAATATTTGAAGCAGGCACATGTGCCTCTCATTGGTAGAGAACCTTATATCTATCCTAGGCGTAGCCTCCTTGGTAGTCTCAAGTACGCCGCTGTGTGCAATCGTCCGGATATCTCGATTGCGCTCAACATTCTCGGCTCATCAAAGGCCAATCCTACGATGGATCACATGCAAGCCCATAAGAAGGTGCTACGCTAACTAGAGGGCACACCTAGCATAAGCGTGACGGTGGGGAGGGGGGGTACGGACAACTCACTACAAATCACATGCTTTGTTCATGCAGACTCGGGAAACGACAACGAGACACGGCGCTCGAGGTAAGGTTTTCTCTTTACAGTGGTTAGGGGTGCCGTAAGCAATGAGTCACGTAAGCAGTCATGCGTCGCATAGTCTACGTGCGAAGCGGAGTACTACTCGGCTGCGGATGCCACGAGGGAGGCAATGCACATTCAACAAATGCTGTCCGAAATCTTCAGCCGACAAGTCAGCGGGACGACCACAATATTGGAAGACAAGCAGAGTTGCATCGCCTACTCACATAATGTATTGGTGAGCGAGAAGACCAAGTATATCGATTTGAAATACCACTTCGTGAAGGACCACGTGGAACTGGGAACCATCAAACTACGGTACCTACCGACTAGTGACATGGTCGTTGACATGTTGACCACGCCACTACCTAGACATGCAGTGGTGAAGCACCGGAGCGCCGTCCTTGGTACATCCGCACCCATGCAACGATACACCCCGTAGAGGGGTGAGAAACTCATTCCCATTGACTACAAGACACCCATGAGCTACTTGAGGGGAAGTTTTGTAAGGTATTCCTAATGTAGATTAGTTACAAAGAGCTAATGTATTCTCTGCTAGAAATCCCTATGTACATGACATCGACTAGAGTGCCTAACACACGATAATATTAGCTAGCCTATAGACAACTCACAACTATGTCCCCATCACTTTTCTTGTCTCGACACCAGCCGCCATCCAAGGCTAGTTGTTAGCGTACCATTAATCAACACACCGCAAGTTATAGTATCGTCCTTATTGAACCGTGCATACCACGCTCAACACGGTTGCACACTCACCCGCCACCTCTCACAACTTATTAGGCTCGCTACCGACGGCCGTGGTATGTCCTCCCAAACTTCTTGTTCGCACGACAGAACATTTACGATTTAGGATAATATTGATTGACTACTATTACCCGAGGTTTCGGAATGGAGCCGGGAGTGAGTTCTATTTATTGGGGAATGGGCGAGCAAGTGTTCGGGAGGGCGTTGCGTGCCGGTAGCGGAGAGCGCCAGGGGATGCAATTGGCCGGACAAGTTCCCGATACGGCGATAGCAGTCGGACCCGCAGGAGCGCAGAATATCTTCGAGGAGCGCGGGATGTGGAAAACTAATATCATTCCTTGACGTACATGTTGCATGAAGGAGACGGCTCTGGCTGGAGGGTGCTCCGGCGAATGGGCGTGTAGTCGTGATTATTCAATCTTTAGCCGTAACAACTGTTTCGTTACATATGTGACTATGCATCCATGATCGTCAGTGGAATCCGCCACCACCCAGTGGAATCCGCCGCCACCGCATGCGCATGCGCGGCTGAGCTTGGGTCGGGAGCCCGCGAGCTCGGAACTTGGTAGCGGTGAGCGTGACGCATGCCCGCCTATTCGTGTTTGCTTTTGTCTCGGCGCTCTCCTACGCTGTGGCATCGCGCGGTACCTGTACATAAAGTTCTCCTTTTTATCGTCCGCGGTCACTCGCCGTCGGCGGCTCCGGTGCGTTTTATTTGTACCATCGCCAGCGTGACCCTCCCGGGATCTTTTATTCGTCGCTCGACCTGTGACCGGGTACAACTACCCGTACCGCCCCTATTATCGGCATCCTCGAGACCCTTGGCCGCTACCGGTACCGCTACAACTTTCGCCCGCGCGTGGTCATCCCCTTCAGCAAGGCTCAAGGCATCGGCACGCGTCATCGCTATCACTGTACGGGTACTACAACTTCAGTACTGCTCTAAGTTCATTCTAATCGCTACCCGTACTCGGAGCCCGCTATTTGCAAGGTCATCCTTTATCACTTGGCGCCCCGCTACGATACGGCGTTGTACGACGGAGTTGCCTTCCGACTCTTGCTGTGGTTGGTACACGGGTACCAAATAGCTTCTTTGCTCTTTTCTTGAGCATCTCCATCGCGGGCTCCAAGGCTCCCCACTACAAGCAACGCGAGGTTAGAGGCGCGACGGACCGGCATCGAGGAGCCCACCACGTCGGCGGCGAATCTTCCCTCCAAGGCACGCCACAGCGCCACCTCGGGCGACTTCCGGTATAGTCCAAGCCACATACCCCCCCCCCCCCCTTCTTCGACCCGGCGTGTTCTACTTATATTAGGACGCGACACACGTGCCACCCCGGATGTCCGCCGCGGCGACCCGGCCGGGACATAGTCATCGGCGTCCTCCACCGCCACCTCTAGGCCGGTCGCCCGGCGGCGGGGCAAGGTCGTGCCCTATGGCCCCCGCTCCGGGTGACCTTCCGACATCATCACCTACTAACGCTCAAGCGCCTTCGCATGCCTTACGACCTGGACATACACCGTCTCGTTTTTTACCCCCCGCTCCTTTGAGGTGCGTTAGCTGCTCAGCGTCGTTCCCGACCCTTCAAGCGCTATGCGCCCATCTAAACTCCCCCGCGACAACGTGCACTTTTGCGCCCGACAATTGCCCAGTTGTGGATGCTGATCGCCACCTTCTCGCGCCGTGCACTTTTTGCGGACGATACTTTCGGAGCGGTGGCCTTAGTAGACACCTACATTCCTGCTCTCACCGCAATACTACGCCATCCCAACAGCCGGCATACGGTGCTTCGCTCCCGCGTGGTCGGCCGTCCCCGCCGCATCCCCAGTCCTTGCCCGCCGCCGTCCAATGGTGCCTTAATCATGGGGCCACTAGCGGGGAGAACTCTAAAGCCTTCTTCGAGTCCTACCTCCTTTTTTTCCGATCTAGTACGTCCTCGAACGGCGTCCCCCCTTCGGTGGTACGCCTCGTCAAGCCGGTCTTCGAGGAACTTGTCGGTTGCGTTTTGTCTTTCCGCGGTAGGGCCACCCAAGGGGCTTCCGCGGAAGCGGCTTGGGCGGCGTTGCTTTTATTCCCGCGCTTAGTTTTGCGCCCCATGGCTGATTTCACTTCTGCGGGGCATCTGCCCCCTGACCCGGTCGCCGTTTACCGTGACAACCGCTTAGCCCATTGGGCGTCAGGAGATCTTGATACATTGTTTTCCGCCGCTCGCGCCCACGCATCCCTTACCAATGGGCGGGCACCGCCACCTACCTCACTTTCGAGGGCCGGTACCGACCCCATCTCCCCTTCGCAACCCTTTCATAACGGCGTCTCGGCCAAGGTCGCCAACCGGGCGGCTAGTCTAGCTGCGGTTGGGGAGTACCGCCGTGCTATGGAGGCCCTAAGCTCCAACCCCGTTGCAAGTGGTCGTGGGGTGCACGAGGAATTATCACGGTTGCACCCACAAGACGATGACGACCTCGCGGACGTGTTGCCGGATCCCTTCTCCCTCCCTCGCATCAAACTCCGCGCTTCGGAAGTCGATATTATGGAGGTCGTTGCTAGATGCGCTCGAAAATCTAGTCCTCACGTCGACGGTTGGAGGTTTGAAACTCTTCGCGCGTTGGGTTCCCCTTGCACTCTCACCGGTTTAGCCGAAGCCATCGTGAACGCAGAGGTTCCACCCGGCGTTGCTTCATTCCTTGCCTCTGCCACACTTATCCCGCTAGACAAGCTTGATCCCGAACAACGACGCGCACAAGAGCAAGAACTTCGCGACCAAAAGGGGACGTTGCGCCCGATTGGAATTGGCTCCGTTTAAGTTCGTTTCGCGAATCGCGCGCTTCTCGCCGTAATTGGTGACGAAGTGTCTCAATGGTTGGCTGCTCGGCACCAATTTGGCGTCGGCGTTCGCGGCGGGGTTGAGATCGTACAATTCATGGTTCGAGCCGCGCTTGACGCTTCACCGGACTGGGCGGACATGCAAGGCGACGCATCCAACGCGTTCAACGAGTTCATGCGGCGTCCCTTGTTTGAGGAGTTGTCCGCAAATCCCGCGCTTCGACCGTTGCTCCGCGTCGCTACTATGTTGTATGGCCGTCCATCTACCTTGTACGTTTACGACTCATCAAATGCTCACGGCCCGGCCATGCGCATTCCGAGTACCCGCGGAGTCCATCAAGGTTGCGTCCTCGGGGCCATGTTCTTCGCAATTGTTGCCTCCAGGGTATACAAGCAATTGAGCTGCGATTGCCCCGAACGAATCCGTTGTCTGCGGTTATTCTGACGATGTTCACTTCTTGGGGCCCCTTCCGTCTCTCGTGGCTATTGGCGACGCTATGCCGGAGGCGTATGCTAGCGTTGGCCTCACCGTAACCATCCGCAAAAACTGTTTGTATTCCCCTTTGGGTGTCAGTGATGCTTTCGATAACTTACCCGACGGCCACATCATGCGGGGAGTAAATGTCTCCACGGAAGGGACGAAAGTATTGGGGGGGCCAATGGGTACATCCGATTTTGCTCGAGACGTGTTCGAAACGGCCTTAAGTAAGTATGAGGCCTACGGCGAACGTCTAAGGGGTCTAGCGGCTCACCGGCACACTCACACTGCGCTTCGCATCCATCAACATTGCAACCGCCGCTTCGGACACTTTGCCCGTACAGTCCCCCGAGGTCTTGGCAGGGGTGAGGGCTACGGTGACACCGTCGAAACATTCCTCGAGCGCGCCGACAATGCCACCCTAGATGTGGCGGCTGAGATATTGGGCCTTCCCGCATCTAGCCTACCCAGCAACACTCGCTCCGAGATGTCTCTTCCCATACGTTTCGGCGGCATGGGGGTGGGGGATTTGGCTGCCTTGGCGGATGCGGCCCATGTCGGAGCGGCCGGTTTGGCAGTGGGGTCAGCTATTCGTTTCCTTACAACACAAGACGCTCGCGTGCGCGGGGATTCCCAAGACGATGTTCCAATGGAGCCGACCATGTATGGACGGTTAACGAGTGCTATGACCACAGCGGTGTCCCGTAGGCATGGTACACCGGACGGAGACGACGGCGATAACGAACCCATGTGGTCGTTAGAACTCGCTTCGTCGTGGGCGCGCTTGGACGCTGCGTGCGGTTCTCACGCTCTCGCCGAGTCTGAACCCTTGATAACCACAGCCTTAGCGATGCTCCCCCCGAAACGTCCAACGGTGGCTCGCGCCGGCTGCGTTGCCGAAGCCCGATCAAACAACGAGCAGATTGCCCAGTCCCTTGATGGCCTACCCTCGCTCGTCCCTCTTTCTGCGTTTGCCACGGACATCTTTCCAAAGCTACAAGTCGACATCAGTGAGCGCGTCAACTTGTTTCGCTTCGCGAAGCTCGCTCCCACGTTTTCCAACCGCGCTCGGCCGGAGTCTAGGCGTTTTCTATCTCGTCTCGGCCACGGCGCCCTTGCGTTTTTGGCTTCGGACCCGCCTACTTCGGGTCGCCTGGGCGAGCTCCGTGACAAGTTCCCTGAGCACTACGACGCAGTTTTCCGCGTCGCGGTCTGTCGCATCTTCGGCCTACCCTCATCTCGCATCCTCTCTTCTCTACGCTCCCCCACTGCTTGTGCTTCTTGCCATCTCTCGGTTCAAGCTATGCGGGGTGCGTTCTCGTCGGCGGGTGTTGACATGTCGGATGATGCGTGGGCCACTGCTTTTGCGGACCATTTGGCTCGTTGCGGCGGAGATGCTTTTGTCCACACCGCTCACTCTTGGTTAGTGACGGCCCTTGCGGAAAGCATCTCCGAGGTTCGTGGCGCACTCGGGGTTGGCGTCGAGGTTCTCACAGATCCCACGATGTTAGTTCAACTCCCCAACGGCAACGACGGTCTCCCCGCGGATGTGGGTGTCTTGCACTATCACGGCATCCGAGGCTCAAAACTTGCCCTTGATGCCGTGGTTTCCGGTTTGTTCGGCGTGTCTAGCCCCCCGTCACCCGAAGTCGCTCTGCGCCATGCTGAGAAGACCAAGTTCGAGAAGTACTCGGAGGGGTTGAGGAGTCGCCCCGACATCCGCTTCATTCCCTTTGCAGTCACGGAATTTGGTACTCTTGGCGGCCACGCCACGGCTTTCTTGACGGAGCTAGCCAAGCAGGCAGCCGCATCTAAAGGGATGCACGTGGGCAAGTTGTTGGCCTCCTGGCGTCGAAAGGTCTCTCTCGCCGTCCATGTTGCTCACGCGGACAACGTCTTGCGTGGTTTGTCCGCCGCTGCGGACGGCACGGAGGCCGCTTCTTCCTCGGCTGGGATGCCTTCTCCAGCCACGGCGCTCTTCACCCGCGCCATGGGCCGCAAGCGCCCCGTGCTTCCTCGAGCGGCGCGTGAGGCGCCGCTTGTCGCCTCCAAGTGTTGCATTCTCGGCGTGGCTTAAGAGTTTCCTTAGTTTAATCTGCTAGGTTTATGCACAATGTAGTGCTTTCCTTTTGCTGTGCTTTGGATTCCGTGATCCTCTTGTCACTCTTGCCCTCTTGTTTCCCCTCCCACTTTCCCTGTCCGTGCTCATCTGGTTCTTCTTGTAAGCAAAAATCCATGATCGTCACCTCTTTGTTGCATGTATAGTCGCACAATGCATATTACTGTTGCAACTGCTATTTTATTATTGTTGCTGATGCTCTTGATGTTGTTGCGGGTTTAGTTGTTGCTGCTTCTACCTACTTGTGCTCTTGCTCCATATTATTCTAGCTATTGGATCATCGATGCTTATGTTTTTGTAGCTAATGCAAGGCACACACACACACACACTGACAGACGCACACACATATTCAAACAGCGCAATGGCGGATGCACTGTAATTAAAACAGGAGCGGGGTAAATTCATCAGTACGGGTTAGTTGCCGTGGCAGGAAAACGCGCCGCATCTCCCGAGCATCTATATATCATACGGCGCGGACGTACTGGAAAATAACTATATGTCCTGGTGGTACATTAGGTGCTCTTCCGTCCGCAGATATGTACTATACCTACTGCGGCCTTGCCGATGTTGCGGATGTCTGTTGGTGCTCCATCTCGGGAAAAACTCAAGCTCCCGACTTTTTTCTCGCCAGGGGCCAGACTAAATGAAAGCACGGCACTTTTTTGAGTCCGTGGGGAGTCGAAATAGGGCGTGCCAGCATTTGGGGCACTCGTTCTTGCGGGTAGTGTCGAGCCATCCGTAGTCGCACGTCGGACAGCTCATCCTGATTTCAGGGTACTTCACTTCCGCCGCAGAGGGTTGGTGCTCGACGCGTGACGAACCCGGGGGCGCCTGTTTAAGAAGCTCCTTGAACATCTCGAAGTCCTCGAGAGCGTGTGAAGCTTTCTTGATGGCGCTTTTCAGCGGCGTGTGCTTCGACTGGTGTTGTGGTTTCTGAGCACGGCCGTCTCCCGCGTCGCAAGTTACTTCCGGAGCGAAGTGTACGTGACGGGAGACAACAGGTTTGTTGTCGATACTCTCGCTAAACTGCACCTTCACCGCTACTACCTCTGACGATACATCGATTTTATCACCGATATGTTTTTGTCCTTTCAAAGCCTGGTGAGCTACAGAGGAGGGAGCTCGACTGAAGTCAAGAAGTGCCGCAGTGGCGTCATCCTCGTTGGTACCCTCCACGCAATCAGTGTTGTCCGCTCCAGATACAACAGGCACCGCATACCCTGCGGCCTTCCCTTCGCGATGCCTGCATGGAATCCGGACGGATCGGTGCGATAGTCGGTCTGCGGTAGCGATAGCATCTTCGTAGTCTTTCTGCGCCTTCAAGGACCGAAACGCCGGAATAAGGGGGTTGAGGCACTTCGGACACCTGCGAAGAATACCGAGCGAGCGCACCAGTAAGCACAATCAGCGGTGGTGTCAGAGCCCGGGATATCGGGATTCGACCTCCAATGCCGTATTCTGTCGCCAAAAGTTTAACGTGAGCTGTTTATTATGTAGAGGAAGGGACAATGGGAGTGGCAGTTCGGTTGAAGGGTATATAGCGCTGGGACGCACTCGTTTTTGGCGTATCGGTCGAGCCAGGAGAACGCGCAGGTAGGGCACACCCGCCTCCTCTCACACCTTAACGACTTGTTTCCCGAAGCTGCCGGCTTCGCCATTTCTCTATGGTCCTTCACTGGATGTCGTTCGGGCTGGCATGAAAAAACCCGGCTGCCTGTGATGTTGTTTCGACCGCCGCTTCTTCAGACACACAGCAATAGGATGGTGAGCGACTGTCGCCTCGTTCACTCGTTGAGCCGTCCTATGTACGGCTCGAGTGTGTATGCAATATACCTCAGTGCGCGTGGGTATTGTCTGTGTTCGTGTCGGCTGGAGCGTCAATGGCGTGGGGGAATGTGAAGTAAATGACGATGTAATTCTGGATTGTTCACGGCACGGGCTCTGCTGTGAAGTTATGCTGAGCATGTTTCATGCCACGGCTAGAGGGTGAGCAGATGGTAATTCACGTAACGCGGTCGTTAATGCGGGGATTCTGGGCTGTTGGCTCTCGCGAACGTCGCGCAAATCGCAGATTTATGGGTCTCTTGGCAGTTGGCGACTGGTAATATATAGTGACTGGTAATATATGTGGCATTAACTACAAATTGATATCCCCTGTACTGGTACTGTCTGCTATCGATTACATTATATTGGTATCAAGTACGGGTACATGTACTGATTCATAAACTTTTTTGGTCATATCGTTCGAGCTGGGTTAGTAAGGCGGTGTTAGACGCCTGAATCTGCTCAGCTAATCGGAGTTCGAGGGCCGAAACCGCGCTTTGAATCTGTTCGGAAGTACGCTGTTCGATTGCAGAAAGGAGAGGGTCGACTCCGTGGGCGGAGGACGACGGCTCATGCTGCATGATGTTAGACGGCGATTTAGAACGGGGGGAAGTGTCTCGTGACGCTCGAGTGCGCATGAGGCGATGTAAAACTGACACCCTGCTCGACTACGAGAGTCGAGACTGCAATTGCGCGAGCCAGATGGGCGAGCGCAAAGCAGAGAGTGCCAGTGCTCGGGGGTTGCACCGGCTTAAGGGGCTGCCGCTAGCTAGTGCTGCTGGGGGCAGGGCATGGGGCGTTGCGCTAGGCGTTTCCTCAGTCCTCGAGGGTCACCTCGAGGACTCGATGAGACGCGCCGCTTTTGCAGTAACGCTTTACCGTTCAGGTTTGCGTTATGTCACATATGTAAGTAAGTTTTGCAAACCTCTAGATTTCAAACAATCTGACTATATAGAGGTTTGAATTACAGGGCTAAATTACGAAGTAACCGGCGTTACCTCCGTTACAAGCGTTACCTCCGACGCTACATCTCCCTAACGGTTCAAGCGCCCACGCGCGCACGGACATTAAAATGTCCGCACACTATATAACACACAAGCAGCGATTGTGTGTCCACCTTCTGCCTTTTGCGAGAGCTATCGCTCACGCAAACGGCATCGTGGCTCTTGCTAGCCACGCAAGGTGTTGATCACTTGAGTCTCCTGCATGACGCACGAAAACACACTCCTTCAGTTCAAATGGCAGACCGCCTTGTATTGCCTAATGACCTCTACCCCGTTGCACCCGGTGACGCGCCGGAACAGCAGCCAGACCAACTGCAATTGCTGACACAGATTGTTTAGCAGTTAGCAGCCCATGTCGACACTCTATCCGTCGCAACCGCGTCAACAAAACCAACTACTTCAGCCATCCCCACGGCCGACTCCGACAACGGTGCGGGTGGACGACTCGAGCTCGACGCTCTACCAGCTGACAATAAAAACACCCCTCTAGAGTACATCGACCCTAGAGAGTGGTCATAATTCACGTCCCGTACGTTCGCGGACTGTCTACCCCCATCTAGCACAACAGTCCCGTGTCTGTGGAACCCTCGACACGACGAGGCCGACAATTTTTTTACGGACAACGCGAGAATTTCTTCCCGCGACGAGTATCGACACCTGCTCTGCTATGGTGTATTTACGGCCGCCGCTAACGCGGCACTCGAAACTGCTAAGGAAACGCTTCGCTCGGTCACCTCTACCCCCGACGAAACAAGCTACGCCTACTCCCTCGTCGAGGCAGCGCTACGTACTAATCAAGCAGTGGCCTCAGCGGGGGAAGCGCGACTCACCTACATCAGACGCTTCAAGGCCAAGAAGATTCTCAACGGAGAGGAACGCGTCGCGGAGCGTCTCGTCTACACACGTTGCTTCGACACGGTCGCCTCCGACCGCGGAGGCAACGTCATCGACGGACTCCTGGCAGCCCTGGAGGACAAACGACTCGAAGTCAGCATCACAGCAGCTCCAAAAGCGCAAGCAGCTGCCCATTTCAAGGCCGACAAGCCTAGACCAGACAAACCGGACTGGCCGAACGATAAGCCGGACAAGCCGGACAAAACCAAGGCCAAGCCTAAGGACCGCAAGGGCGGCCGCCCCCCCCTCTACCGACAAGGCACACAAGAAGACCGAGGCCGACAAGGAGGAATGCCGGGGTGACCCGCCGCACCGATTCCTGCACACCAGATTCAAGCTACATGCGCCATCGCGTGCGGCGAAACTGGCAAGTCTGGAAAGATATCGGCGCGAGCGGACAAGTCTTACGGTGGATCCGGGAGGGCGTTACTATTTCCTTCCAAAACAACCGACCCCCACCCCCGTGCAACCAAGGCATCTCACTCCTAGACGCTACCCCCGAGCAGCTCACCTTTGTCGAGGCCGAGCTCGCGCGCTTCGTGGAGACGGGAGCATGGGAACGCACCACCTGCAGCAAGTACATATCCAAACTATTTTTAGTCGCCAAGCCCGGCAAAAATCAGTGGCGATTTATCGTCGACCTACGACACATGAACAGCTTATGCGTCAGAAAGCGACTACGGATGGAGTCTTTGCTAGGCGTACGTCACCTTGATTCGAAAGGGCGACTACATGTTCTCGTTCGACCTCAAAGACGGGTTCTACGCGCTGGGCATCGTGCCAGAGCAGCGCGACTTCCTAACAGTAAACGTTCGCGGCCAACTGTACCGACTAGCTGGCCTCCCGGTGGGCTAGTCGCTCAGCCCTTACCACTTCTGCGCGTTTACGGACACATTCGTACGACACCTCCGACAACCGGACCCCGGTGGTTTAACGACACAGCAGGGGAAGCCTACACAACCCGACAGCGACAGACCGAGCAAGCGCTTCCTACGACACACGCGGTGGCGCGGAGCAAAAATCTTACCTTACGTGGACGACTTCCTCCTCTTCGCCGCCTCTCGTGCGCTCGCTCTAGCGCTCCGGCAGCGCGTCGACCGCCTCCTCACCAGCCTCGGCCTTCTCCGCCACCCCTCCAAGGGTTTTTGGGAGCCGACGCAATACGGCCACCACCTGGGCATCGACATCGACACAGCTACATGTTACTTCTTCGCCCCAGCGGAAAAGCTTCAGAAGCTCGCCAAACAAGCTCGACACCTACTGCAACGTGCAACAAGAAACTGCAGATGGCTACCTGTCAAGGAACTCCAGTCATTCGCGGGTCAGGCGCAGTACCTTTTTCTGGCGATTCCGGCGGCAAGATTCTTCCTCCGCGAACTACACTCCGTACTTGGCGACAAGTGGGGGGGCCGCGTCCGCCTCACCCCGCAGCTCAGTCGCGATCTACAGTGGTGGACGCAAGTACCCAGCCACGCCAACGGCAAGAACATACACCGCCCGGTCGAGTCAGCGTACATACACTGCGACAGTTCGGGATATGGTAGGGGAGCAGTACTAAACGGCAGACTCGAAGCGCGCGGATTTCTGGGGAATAGAAGACGAAAAACAGCACATTACCTGGAAGGAACTGAAGGCCGTCCGTCTGGCCGTCCTCAGCTTCTTGCCACACCTGGCTGGCCGCAACGTCCTCCTCCACGAAGTCAACCAGGCGGTCCACGTCCTGGCCGGCCTGACGTCCCGCTCCCCGGAGATGATGAGCGAATTACGCCGTTTGTGGTGCCTGTTGGACACCAACAACATTCACATCATGCCTAGATACATCCGTTCTGCGGCAAACACGTGGGCATACAAGCTCAGCCGCCACCTCGACAGCGACGACTGGCAGCTCGACCCCTCTGTGTTCCACGAAATGGACACGCAATTCGGCCCGCACACAATCGACCGGTTTGCGTCGGCTCTCAACACGTTACTGCCCGCTACAACGCGAACTGGCTAGACCCGTCGTGCGAAGCCGTGGACGCCCTTCACCTCACCGATGCGGCTTGGAAAGAAGAAAACAACTGGTGCAACCCGCCATGGCCCCTGCTACCCGACCTCGCCTAGAAACTACAGCAGAGCGGCGCAGCAGCCACGGTGGTCGCCCCCCGTTGGCAAGGCAAAGCGTGGCATCATGCCCTTACCGAATTGGCGTGTCACGAGACGGTCTTGCCGGCCCGAGCTCACTTGTTCCGTCCCGGGCGGCGGCAAGGACGCGGTACAGTCGGCAAGCTCACTGGCCCGTCACTGTCTTCCGGATTCCCTCCCGGCATGGTTGTACCTCCGCCGGGGCGCTGTGAGCGCTACCCTGACCATGTTCAACACACGACACATCAGGCCAGCAGTCCAAGCGTACCTTACCCGACCAGCAAAGGTCCGCTACAAGGTGGAGGTGACAAGCTGCAACAACCCCTGGGCCGCCTCGATGCGCCCCTACATGCAACGCCTACTGGGCACTAACAGCCTTGGAGCTAAAACGCTCGACTTACTGACCGCCGCTTGGGCGAAAAGCACGTCCGACACGTACAACAGCGCAATCAAACCTTACTTCTAGTTCTGCGAGGAGCAAGACCTACCGCCGCTAGCCGCAACAGCCGCTACCATGGCCCGCTACATCGCATGGATCGGGGAACGTGGCACCATCAAGGATACTAGTCTACAACCTTACCTTTCAGCCGTGAACGGGTTTTCTAAAGACCACGGCGCAGAACCAGTCGCACAAGGCGATTTGGTCGCCAAGGTCCGGCGGGGTCTCGCAGCGTCCCAAGTTTCCCTCCAGCCCAGCCGCACGCGCCTGTACCTCCCAGCCCGGATTCTTGTATCATCGCTACGCCTGGCCAAGGACCTCCGCACACAGCTGACAGACACGTGGACTCATGCTCAAACGGACCTCATCCTGTTGTTTAAAGCGTGTCTAGCGACGGTGCTCCTGGCCGCATTTTTTGTCGCGGTGGAGCGGGAGTTGAGTGCCGGTCTGGAGACCTGTTGTGTACTCCAACCGGCGGAATCCTCCTGTACCACGGAACGAGAAAAGGTCAACGAGGTACTTCCACGGAGCGAAAACTCCTATGTGAACTCCCGGCTTTGGCTCACCCGGACATCGCGGAACTACTACAGTACTTCGACGCTGCCCGTACCAGGTTCTCCGCCGGGAAGATACCGCACATACGATGGGCCATTAGTATACGCGAGCCTACGACAAACTGGACTGCGGACACCCTGACAGCTTGGCTACAACGAGTACTTCGTGCAGTCCACGAACAACCTCCGGACGGTTTCTCGTGGACTTCGCACTCCCTCCGAAAGGGTGCAGCTACGGTTGCGTACAGTATCGGTACCCCAATGCAGAAGATCAAGTTCTTCGGCGGTTGGGCGCGAGAGTCGGACATAGTCCTCGACTACATCGACCCAACAGTACTCCCGTGCCCGGGAGCTTGGCAACTCTTTGGGTGGATGACCCCTGGCGGGCCCCCACCCAACGTTACACACCAGTCGGCGACAGATGGCATAAGTGAGCCCCAACACAGCTTAAATGGTCATATTGGTAATATAGAGGTTTGAATTACATGGCTAAATTACGAAGTAACCGGCGTTACCTCCGTTACAAGCGTTACCTCCGACGCTACATCTCCCTAACGGTTCAAGCGCCCACGCGCGCACGGACAGTAAAATGTCCGCACCCTATATAACACACCAGCAGCGATTGTGTGTCCACCTTCTGCCTTTTGCGAGAGCTATCGCTCACGCAAACCCACCCACCGGATTCCCTCTCACATTGCGTGTAGGGTGGCCCAAGGGCCACCATTTCCAAATTCTGTAAGTGATCCACATCTTTGGCATAAGTGAGCCCCAACACAGCTTAAATCCGCGCGTGTCAACCACGACGACATTCAATGAATTTGCTGTATTGAATAAAAAAATATTACAATGATAAAAAGCAGCACATGCCACCAAGCAAAAAGAATAAAAGAGGAAGAAACCTAAGCCCGAGGAACAGGAAGGCATGCCATAGCATCAGCACTGCCCTCCTGCAAAGCATCATCGCGGAGATAGTAAGAACCCAAAGTACCATGAAGAGCACCAAAAAGACGTTGAACTCTCGCCGCAAATAATCCCCCAAAAAACGCCGAAAAGGAACATAAGTAGTTCGACGAACGAAATGATGCATACGGACATAACTGCCAGAGCACAAAGAACGAAAGTCAGCAACACCCATGCCACGGAAGCGACGAACTTCCACCGAAATAGCAAGGCGATCAACCAACTAAGCCGCCATAGGCGCCAACCGGCCCCCATTCTCTACAGCGAAGGGATGGTAGTCATGGACCGAATGAACCGAAGGCGTGCCAAACAAAGCACAAGTGCGGATGTCCGTATCAAGTTTGCCATGCTGAGCTCCCAATGCAAGACTGCCCGGGCTTTGGAGACGAGCACCTATGCGGGAAACATTGTTGTTCGTGCGAGCACTTGTAACCGTCACATCAACAACAAGATGACGGTGCGGAGCCATGAAGTCTAACCAAACCACATCATCTTGACGATCTCGAGAAGTTCCCGACCAAATACCGCGGCCCTCCAACCGCAAGTCCCGCCCCCTAGTAGCCCCCGCTTCAAGCATGAGCTCTTTAAGCACGCGGACAATCCGATCGTGGAGTTGGATGACGTACCAAGAGCACGGGCAAAGGCTTGGGATCAAGTGAATTTGTCGATGTTGATGGTAATGATATTTTGCAACGTCGATGTTGATGGTATTGATATGTTGGATTGTCGATGTTGATGGTGATGATAGTTTGGGATGCTGACATCGATGGCAATCTAAGCCGATATCATCGCCGATGTATCGATATTGGGGACGATATATCGATACATCGGGCTTAGATTATCAATATTTTACAAATGTTATGATAATTGATGGCATTGGTGCTAGCACTACAGCCATCGTGTCGATGTCGATGTCGCAACCTATCACATCGATGGCATTATCACCAGGTGATGATGATACTATCGACGATGCATCGATGGCTGATCCCTAGCCTTAGCACGGGCACCGGGGGCTGTGGTCCATAAGCATTGCATTTGCGGACCGCTCACACGACATAGAGGTGACCGATACCGTCGACGGAGATCCAAACCCACGAGACTCTGAGCCTCATTGCACTGAGGGCATTTCCGAACATGAGAGGTGCTCTCCGTAGTGAGGCCAAGCACCCGGTGCGCAAAATATGAGTATGTTTACACAAGTATGTACAATCATGCCGCAAGCAAAATATGTAAGGAAAAGATAAATGTTTGAATAATAATAAATGCAGATATAACATCTTGTTCCTCTACCATGTTCGGTACCTCCTAGTCAGTACCTCCTAGCCACAATTGGGCATTTCAACTATCTCTGCACATCAAGCGGAGGCTGGAGGAATACGGTGATTTTGGCTCGGGCTAGCACTCCGCCGTTCTATATGGCGATAATGTCAAAGGTGTACATTATTGCAACTTACAATACAAAAGCCGAAACAGTGTACCAATATTGTCGCATCATATGAATTAGGGGAAGCCAAGAGATACCAACCTAACATTCGCAGGTGAACACATCCTTATTGTTTTCTGTTTCTCCAAAAACATTAAGCAAAATATACATGCTCGCATTTGCATGTGTTGGAGGACGTCAATTCTTTTAATCCTTTATCTCGAGAACTTTTCCACCTTTTTGCGGTTTTGGTTGTTGCCAAGCAAGCCTTTAGCCTTTCCCTCGTGTGGTCTTCACAAAAATAGCACATAGGCGGGATACTGCCCCGTGGTTGAGTCTTTGCTTGCCTGAAGACACAAGATCAAGCCACCTCGCGATATTGATGAATCTCTAACCTATATTTCATCGATGCTTTTTTTTTAATGGGGGGGAAGAGGCGCCGGGGGGTGGGGGGTGTAAGCATACGTAATATGTCGATTGCTCTTAGAAGGAATCTCGAGCTTATTCCGCCGGATGTTCGGCATGGAGACTGTGTGGATGGAGTTGCATGCTTGTCGAATTGCTAAGCCAATGATATCGGCTTGTTTGTCCTTTGTGGATGTTGCAAATTATTTCCACAATAGTCGCAATGAATATCCACAATTTCAGAATATTCTTTACAAACCTTTGCTTCACCAAATTCAAGTCTTGTGAGCTCCGAGCCCGGGCTCAAACATGGGTTTTGTGTGTGTCGTTGTTCCGAACCATTCACACATTTCAGCGTAACTGATGTATTGACCACCAACGCATTTTATTCCAATTTGACACATTATTAGCTTTGTGCAAACCACTCCGGGGGGGTACGTGCCCGCGAAGAATAACGCGTTGTGGAGACAATTGTGGAGACCCGAATATACTTTACCCGGCTGATAAGACATGCACATGCTATAAGGGGTGGGCGGAGGGCTTAAGACACCAACGGAACGGTCGCGAGAAGATTACATTATAATAGATTTCCGACGTGTAATGATGGTTACTGATGGATTAACGAACCCTCCATTTAGCTTTTATCCCAAAGTATTCTCTCTCTACAGCTGGCCGAGAACAAAGAATTCATATTTCTATGTTGTCTTTACTTTCGGATACATCGGCGACGCTCATTGCGTTATGACTTGGGATTTCACAATGAAAGCCTAACTTCGGGGTAGAGAAAATGAAACATCGACAACACTATGACGCTTGTCCACTAACAACCCTATAACACCACTTCAGATTCCACTCCTCTCCCAAATGTGAGAAAAGCTGCAATGGGAATAGTGCGCAAATAGGGATCCACCAATGAAGTCAACTTCGTATTTTCAGGACTGTAGGTACTATAGGACTACATTGCTACTACTATAGCACTTGCCGTAAAACAACGGTGAAAAAACTTATTAACAGTCAGATAAATACCCGCATTGCATATTTCATGCCCTATGCATATTTATAGAAAATTCTACGACATAAACTCATAGCGGCTATGGCTTGTGCCCCGGATATCACGAATAATGTGCCCCGCAAAATACAAATAAAATAATTCATAACGTGTATGAGTCGAGTGTTGGCTGCTTCATTATGGGGGGCTTCAACACTTGCAAACCCTTGAGCGAGGTCCTTTGCAACGGCGCCCGCCGGCGGCGCAGCGGCGGCGGCCCCGGAGGGGGGTGCGCTCACAAGCCAATCGGCACCTACCTCTACCTCCACGCGGTTGACATTGGTAATCATTTAGCCGTGCTTGTCTTGGCATGGTAGGGGCTAAACAAGGTACCGGCAGCGATTCGCGTGATCACTAGCTCTCGGGAGGCCTTTACGGAGGGCTTTGAAAAACACATTATTCGTACTCCAACACTAAGAACTCTCGCTCGGCTAGTCCGATATTTTTTTTCGCGACTGAATAATCTCATACACTCCCCCGTTAAAGAGGCGGGGGCGGTGCATGCAAAGGTTTTTTGGCGAGAAGGGTACGGACGAATAAGCGGTGGGACGCGGGTGTTGGAGCTGGCGGTGGACAGCCGGGAAGTAACGCTAGGGAAGGGCACTCGCTCGAAGTTGACTAGCGCTCTTGAAGTCGAACATACCCATTCAGGGGGTGGCGCTCGACACCAGCATCGAAGAGGACAGTCGCGGCGACATGAGCGGCACGGTTTGGTGGCGTTGATATTAGATCGGCCACCGTCGGTAAAGCCTGGTACAAAGGGTTTTGGTCAAACTTTCGTACCCATCATCTTTGAGGTCGGAGCCCCGACTTGACTTTCCCGCCCAACTTCTCCGCTCGTTTGTACCCATCATCGACAAGAGTGCCTCAAAAGGTGTGCTAGGGTAATCGCGAAAGCATACCGCACATACTGACGGACCTTTAGCAACGTAAACACAAGGGAAGGGTACTGGGGGTATTGTACGGATCAGACGGTGGCGGAAGACCGGGATAGGATAGACGCGACGGGATGAGGAAGGATAGACAACAAATTGAAATTGAAATTGTTTACAACAATACCAGTATAAACCGGCTGCTGTCTCTGGGCCCCCCCTTTTGCTATGCCATACAGGACTTAGTAGACTGAGGTAGACCGTTAACCACTAATCCCAACCTCTCCAATGGCAGTAACAGCTAATAATTTTGTAATCAAGAAAACAGATCTAAAAATAAATCCACTTGTCGAGAAATGCAAAACTAAACTGCTGCTCGACCTTCGCGATGCACGGCCCGCTCCCGCCGAACCGGGGTGTCGACCGGCCTAGGCCGGTCGGCGTTCGGGAGGGACGACGGGCCAGCCTAATCTAGCTCCCGCGTGACTTCGGTCTTGCCGAAGGTAGGAGGGGAAAGGCTGGCAAAAAACCCCTCCTCGCGCGGTCGCTCGTCGATCCCGCCGCTCCATCCCGTAAACCCCGCCCCAAGGTCTTGCCGCGTCCACCGACGCGGCGGTCCTCCTTGTCGAGGTCCCCCACCACCTCGAGGACAGGTGGGAGGGACCGAGACACACAGACATAGAAAAAACTAGCGCTCCTGCCTCCGCGCCTGAATTTTCCCCGCTCATTTCCCCGGTTTTTTCTCTGTCTGGTACCCGGGTACCTGTCGGTTTTCCGGCCTGTGGCCGTACCCTCCCCCCTCTGATCGCGCGTCCACCGAGCAGCCTTTTCTGGAGCGGGGGCCTCCGCGCTCACCCGGGCCCACGCTCAAGGACTCCTAGGAGTATGAAGGTCTGTCGGGGTAGTGGGTGTCGAAGAGGGGGGGGGGGAGGTCACCGTAGCCGGATCCGGCGGGCCGCGGGCGCCCGGAATTAAACAAAACCCTCCGTGCCGGGTTTTCCGGCGGCGCCGACCCAAAGGGTCGTCGTCGCCAGATCGTGTCGCTCCTCCCGTCGCGACCGTCCTCCTTGCCGTCCCAGCTGACTCCTCCCCCCGGGAGATGACGCTGGACGACGAAGCGGCGCGCTAGTGAGCGCCCTACCCTGGTGCTGCTCCCCAACTAGCGCGATGCCGGGTACGGACATTATTTTTAGTATCCAAAAAGCCCTCCGTACAGGGCTTTCCGGCGGCGGCTGATCCTAAGGATCGCCGCCGCCTCCTGTAGCCGCTCCTCCGTCTGCGACTAGCCACCGTCCTGTGTCATGTCTTGCCTCACCCCTCGGCAAGGTTCGACCGGCACAGGGCTGGTCGACAGCTAGCGAGCGCCCTTTCCTGGCGCTGCTTCCCGGCTGGCCACCACCAGCTCCAACACCCGCCTCCCACCGTTGATCCGGCCGTACCCTCCTCGCCATCCAACGCTGCCGTAGTACAGGTCCCACTCCTAAAAGTAAGGCTGTATCTAGGAGTATCTGTACGCGAAAAAACATATCGGACGGGCCGAGCGGGAGATCTTGGCGCCGGTAGTGTACAGAAATTATTTTTTCAAAAGCCCTCTGTACAGGGCTTTCCCGACAGCTGCAGATCCCACGGATCGAGCTGTCGGCCCTCTCAGCCCCCTACCGTGCCATGCCTGGCACGGCTACGGGGTTTCCAGCGCCCACCACGGGGAGGTGAGGGGATGCCGACGGGCCTGCGAGCGCACCCCCCTCCGGGGCCGCCGCCGCTGCGCCGCCGGCGGGCGCCAGGATAGACAACAATCACTTGTGGCTATGGCTTTATCCACCTGGCCAAGAAGGGAGGGGAAAACCTATGCTAGGAGGAGGGCTGCGACGAGAGGAGGGGTTATTATCCCGGACGAGGGTGTGCGTGGCCTCGTGGCCTCCCGGATCGAGTCAGGGCCTTCGACGACCTACTAAGCGAGGGGGGTTTTCGCATGCTTTTC
The DNA here is from genome assembly GCA_026401115.1 of Tetraselmis chui. NCBI lineage: Eukaryota > Viridiplantae > Chlorophyta > Chlorodendrophyceae > Chlorodendrales > Chlorodendraceae > Tetraselmis > Tetraselmis chui. Next base: position 37,777 of record JAPMLY010002027.1, read on the forward strand.
TTCCCTAGCTCCGGCACGACCGGAGTCGCACAAGAGCCTAGGTAAGGCAGGCCCGACTCGACCATCACATGCTAACTAGCTAGGATGATCAGCGCCCTCGAGCGGTGCGAGCGGGCTGCGCATCGTGGAGGTAGCGACATAGAATTTTTATGTCTTTATCGGAGCGACACACAATGCATGCCCTTGTATGATTTATATTATGTTGTTACTGCCGACGGAGAGGGATGGACAAGGAGACCCCCCGGCGTAAAATCCTATTCCTAAGACCTAGATGGTAGTATTGGGTACGCCTTGAGACTACAACCGATTTACCGGAAATTGTTGAAAAAATTATAATGAACTTCTAATTTCCTTAGCAACACTCGATTACCAATGATAGGATACCATATTTCATTTCAATGTATTCATCGGCGACGCTTATTGCGCTATGAGTTGGAATTTTACAATGAAAGCCTAACTTCAGGGTAGAGAAAATGAAACATTGACAACACCATGACACGGGTCCACTAGCAACCCTACAATACCACTGCGAATTCCACTCCTCTCCCAATTGCGAGAAAAGTTGCCATAGTGCGCAAATAGGGATCCACCAATGAAGCCAACTTCGTATTTTCAGGACTATAGCTACACCATGGCATTGCTACTATAGCCTTTGCCGTATCGAAACACAGCGAAAGAAATTCTTGAAAAAAGAAATAAAAACCGCGGTGCATATTTCATGTCCTATCCAGATTTGTAGAAAATTGCACATATACTCATAGCGGCTATGGTTTGGACCCCGGATATCACGCAATTCCTGTACAATGTAAATGAAAACAATTTATCACGAGTATGCGTGTTGGCTGCTGCATTGTGGCGCTCAACAATGGCAAACCCTCGATTCCTTTGCAAGGTCCTTTGCAACGCTCGATTGCGTATAATAGGATACTATATTTAATTTCTGTTTATTGTCCTCATGATACCGGGTGATATATTCGCCGAATAACAATTGAACATTGCGCACACAAACTTGCACACCAGTTTCAATTCGCAGCTACATCCACCATGATGCAATCTGACTGCTCAATGTTTGAAAAGAGATTACAAAACACTGCAAAACAACTAAGCACTCACCATGCATGTCTTCAAATTGCACGAAGAGAGACCCCTCATCGGATTCCTTCGCCAATTTCGTGAAGCTAACCTCCTTTATCGAAATATGGACTTCATCATTAATTACTCATTTACGGTCGGTGGATTTGATCATTATTACGTGTGTGTCGACAATTTATACACATAACATCCAAATATCATTCGATACTCGATTCAAATCAGCAAGCTGGCACACTGACATGAGAGTATCAAATTAACCAATACTATTGAACTATAGGTTCTACCGTTTCGCTATACAAATTATGTATGAAACTCTACATGATAAAATAAATACAAGAAACATTAAAGGGACTCGGACAAGGAAAAAGAGGGGGGAACCAAAAGGGCAAGAGTGACAAGAGGATCACGGAATCCAAAACACGGCAAAGGGGAGAACTGCAATGTGCACAAACATTACGAATTAAACTAATGAAACTCCTAGCAACGCTTAAAGTGCAACACGTACAGACAAGCGGGGCCTCACACGCCGCTCGAGGAAGCAAGCGGACGCTTGCGGACCATGGCGAGCGTGAAGAGCGCCGTGGCACGAAAAGGCATCCCAATTGAGGAAGAGTCGGCCTACTTCCACACCGTTCGCGGCGGCGGACAACACACGCAAGACTTTGTCCGCGTGAGCGACATGGACGGCGAGAGAAACCTTTCGGCGCGAAGAGGCCAACAATTTGCCTACATGCATCCCTTTAGACGCATCTGCTTGTCTTGCAAGCTATATCAAAAGATAAACTATGAAACTATATAAATTATATATGAAACGCTATAATATGCCGCATGTAGGTTTCGTACAAATACCATAATTTTAAATCGGCTTTTTGGCAATAATTTTCAAAATCCGTGGAGAGAAGACTCATGGAAACTCCTTGGTTGTACCATCCGTAGAATAAAGGCAAAAACAGGACACCACAAAATACATATTTGCTCACCAAAGTAGGAACAACTTGCAGAACTGCCGATGATTGTCTTGCAAAACCCTCAATGCACTCCGTCGCAAACTTTTCACCATACTGATATTAGTACGAATACCATTGGGAGGGCAGTGCCGACGCTGTGGCAAGCCTTCATGTTCCTCGGGCTTAGGTTTTTTCCTCTTTTCTTCTTTTTGCTTGGTGGCCTCCACTGCTTTTTCTTGCAAGGTTTTTTTTAATGCCATTGAGATCCTCCTGATCCATTTTGCGATTCATGTCACGAATACTTGCAATGATCTTTTATTTTGTATTCTAGAAATATTAACGCGATGGCTTGATTGGAAATATAATTACAACTACCGTTAATCGGGGGTGCGCTTGCATCACTCGTTCTTTTAGAACGCATGGCATAAGATTTATTTCAATTTGATTTGGCATTCACCCCTCACGGCTCAAGCCCAGATAGTACCTAAATGCACCGATTATACATTTGTACATGGGGCCGATTAGATCACTTTCCAAATAGCTAACACAGTACATGCAACCTATAAACACCCATTAGAAAAGAACATAGAAACGAGCGCATGCCGAAGAGGAGGACATCATAGAGCGCGACCATGAAGAGGTAACAAGCGAAAAGATTCCGGAAAATGATTGGTATGATGGGGCAGTGCGTCGACGAGTGGGTGAATGACCGGAGTACCGAACCCGGGAAGCGAACAAATGGAGAGTTGTTCCGTGTCAGCATGGCGAGCTATACTATATTGCATTGGCGCATGCCATTTGTCCGTCTACAAGGGGAAGGCCGTACTGCACGGTTGTCGACCGCCAATCTAAAGAGGGCAATGTTGTCATTATAGGCGTGTAATCAATTATGTTTTTTGCATGTGTTCGATGACACATGAAATATTGGGGCGCGAAAAAAAATGTATAAGAAACATTCGCCCATGCGCAGGTGAAAGTTGTATGGAGCCTAAGGATGATATATGTTCTGGCGCATTAAGTGAATTGGCTCTGAGCACTGTCCCCCGGGATTAAAACTAAAAAGTTTTCCTTGCAAGAAAAAGCATCACAAGCCACCAAGCAAAAAGAAGAAAAGAGGAAAAAACCTGAGCCCGAGGAACGGGAAGGCATGCCACAACATTAGTGCTGCCCTCCTGCAAAACACCACGGACATAGGAACCCCCGGGGTTAAACTTGTGTGTGTGTGTGTGTGGAAAGGGGGGGGGGGGGGTTCCGCTATCATTCTCTTGATCGTTTTTCTTAGAAGTAATTTTGTATGCAATTGACAATGAGCACAAAGCGAAATGAAAAATGACAATGATAGATTTAAGCTGTGTTGGGGCTCACTTATGCCAAAGATGTGGATCACTTACAGAATTTGGATTTGGTGGCCCTTGGGCCACCCTACACGCAATGTGAGAGGGAATCGGGTGGGTGGGTTTGCGTAAGCGATAGCTCTCGCAAAAGGCAGAAGGTGGACACACAATCGCTGCTGGTGTGTTATATAGGGTGCGGACATTTTACTGTCCGTGCGCGCGTGGGCGCTTGAACCGTTAGGGAGATGTAGCGTCGGAGGTAACGCATGTAACGGAGGTAACGCCGGTTACTTCGTAATTTAGCCATGTAATTCAAACCTCTATATTCAAACTAATATGACCATTTAAGCTGTGTTGGGGCTCACTTATACCATCTGTCGCCGACTGGCGTGTAACGTTGGGTGGGGGCCCGCCAGGGGTCATCCACCCAAAGAGTTGCCAAGCTCCCGGGCACGGGAGTACTGTTGGGTCGATGTAGTCGAGGACTACGTCCGACTCTCGCGCCCAACCGCCGAAGAACTTGATCTTCTGCATTGGGGTACCGATATTGTACGCAACAGTAGCTGCACCCTTTCGTAGGGAGTGCGAAGTCCACGCGAAACCGTCCGGAGGTTGTTCGTGTACTGCTCGAAGTACTCGTTGCAGCCAAGCTGTCAGGGTGTCCGCAGTCCAGTTTGCCGTAGGCTCGCGTATACTAATGGCCCAGCGTCTGTCCGGTATCTTTCCGGCGGAGAACTTGTTACGGGCAGCGTCGAAGTACTGTAGTAGTTCCGCGATGTCCGGGTGAGCCGAGGCCGGTAGCTCACATAGGAGTTTTCGCTCCGTGGAAGTACCCCGTTGACCTTTTCTCGTTCCGTGGTATAGGAGGATTCCGCCGGTTGGAGTACACAACAGGTCTCCAGACCGGCACTCAACTCCCGCTCCACCTCGACAAAAAAATGCGGCCAGGAGCACCGTCGCTAGACACGCTTTGAACAGCAGGATGAGGTCCGTTTGAGCATGAGTCCACGTGTCTGTCAGCTGTGTGCGGAGGTCCTTGGCCAGGCGTAGCGATGATACAAGAATCCGGGCTGGGAGGTACAGACGTGTGCGGCTGGGCTGGAGGGAAACTTGGGACGCTGCGAGACCCCGCCGGACCTTGGCGACCAATTCGCCTTGTGCGACTGGTTCTGCGCCGTGGTCTTTTAAAAACCCGTTCACGGCTGAAAGGTAAGGCTTTAGACTAGTAGCCTTAATGGTGCCACGTTCCCCGATCCATGCGATGTAGCGGGCCATGGTAGCGGTTGTTGCGGCTAGCGGCGGTAGGTCTTGCTCCTCGCAGAACTGGAAGTAAGGCTTGATTGCGCTGTTGTACGTGTCGGACGTGCTTTTCGCCCAAGCGGCGGTAAGTAAGTCGAGCGTTTTTGCTCCAAGGCTGTCAGTGCCCAGTAGGCATTGCATGTAGGGGCGCATCGAGGCGGCCCAGGGGTTGTTGCAGCCTGCCACCTCCACCTTGTAGCGGACCTTTGCTTGTTTGGTGGGGTAGGCTTGGACTGCTGGCCTGATGTGCCGTGTGTTGAACATGTTCAGGGTAGCGCTCGCAGCGCCCCGGCGGAGGTACAACCAGGCCGGGAGGGAATCCGGAAGACAGTGACGGCCCAATGAGGCTTGCCGACTGTACCGCGTCCGTGCCGCCGCCCGGGACGGAACAAGTGAGCTCGGGCCGGAAGGACCGTCTCGTGGCACGCCAATTCGGTAAGGGCATGATGCCACGATTTCCCTTGCCAACGGAGGGCGACCACCGTGGCCGCTGCGCCACTCTACTGTAGTTTCTGGGCGAGGTCGGGTAGCAGGGGCCATGGCGGGTTGCACCATTTGTTTTCTGCTTTCCACTCCGCATCGGCGAGGTGAAGGGCGTCCACGGCTTCGCACGATGGGTCTAGCTAGCCAGTTCGCGTTGTAGCGGGGCAGTAGTGTGTAGAGAGCCGACGCAAACCGGTCGATTGTGTGCGGGCCGAAGTGTGTGTCCATTTCGTGGAACACAGAGGGGTCGAGTTGCCAGTCGTCGCTGTCGAGGTGGCGGCTGAGCTTGTCTGCCCACGTGTTTGCTGCAGAACGGATATATCTGGGCCTGATGTGAATGTTGTTGGTGTCCAACAGGTACCACAAACGGCGTAGTTCGGCCATCATCTCCGGGGAGCGGGACGTCAGGCCGGCCAGGACGTGGCAAACCGCATGGTTGTCTTCGTGGAGGAGGACGTTGCGGCCAGCCATGTGTGGCAAGCAGCTGAGGACAGTCTGACGGACGGCCTTCAGTTCCTTCCAGGTAATGTGCTGTTTTTCGTCCTCTATTCCCCAGAACTCCGCGCGCTTCGAGTCTGCCGTTCAGTACTGCCCCCCAACCAGACCCCGAACTGTCGCAGTGGATGTATGCTAACTCGACCGGGCGGTGTATGTTCTTGCCGTTGGCGTGGCTGGGTACTTGTGTCCACCACTGTAGATCTCGACTGAGCTGCGGGGAGAGGCGGACGCGGCCTCCCCACTTGTCGCCGAGTACGGAGTGCAGTTCGCGGAGGAAGAATCTTGCCGCTTGAATCGCAAGAAAAAGGTACTGCGCCTGACCCGCGAATGACTGGAGTTCCTTGACAGGTAGCCATTTGCAGTTTCGTGTTGCACGTTGCAGTAGTTGACGAGCTTGTTTTGCGAGCTTATGTAGCTTTTCCACTGGGGCGAAGAAGTAACCTGTAGCTGTGTCGATGTCGATGCCCAGGTGGTGGCCGTATTGCGTCGGCTCCCAAAAACCCTTGGAGGGGTGGCGGAGAAGGCCGAGATTGGTGAGGAGGCGGTCGACGCGCTGCCGGAGCGCTAGAGCGAGCGCACGAGAGGCGGCGAAGAGGAGGAAGTCGTCCACGTAAGGTAAGATTTTGGCTCCGCGCCACCGCGTGTGTCGGAGGAAACGCTTGCTCGGTCTGTCGCTGTCGGGTTGTGTAGGCTTCCCTTGCTGTGTCGTAAACCCACCGGGGTCTAGTTGTCGGAGGTCTCGTACGAATGTGTCCGTAAAAGCGCAGAAGTGGTAAGGGCTGAGCGACCAGCCCATCGGGAGTCCAGCTAGTCGGTACAGTTGGCCGCGAACGTTTACTGTTAGGAAGTCGCACTGCTATGGCACGATGCCCAGCGCGTAGAACCCGTCTTTGATGTCGAACGAGAACATGTAGTCGCCCTTTCGAGTCAGATGACGTACGCCTAGCAAAGACTCCATCCGTAGTCGCTTTCTGACGCATAAGCTGTTCAGGTGTCGTAGGTCGACGATAAATCGCCACTGATTGTTGCCGGGCTTGGCGACTAAAAATAGTTTGGATACGTACTTGCTGCAGGTGGTGCGTTCCCAGGCTCCCGTCTCCACGAAGCGCGCGAGCTCGGCCTCGACAAAGGTGAGTTGCTCGGGGGTAGAGTCCAGTAGTGAGATGCCTTGGTTGAACGGGGGTGGGGGTCGGTTGTTTAGGAAGGGAAAAGTAACGCCCTCCCGGATCCACCGTAAGACTTGTCCGCTCGCGCCGATATCTTTCCAGGCTTGCCAGCTTCGCCGCACGCGACGCATGTAGTTTGAATCTGGTGTGCAGGAATCGGCGCGGCGGGTCACCCCGTCATTCGTCCTTGTCGGCCTCGGTCTTCTTGTGTGCCTTGTCGGTAGGGGGGAGGGGGCGGCCGGTCGTGCGGTCCTTAGGCTTGGCCTTGGTTTTGTCCGGCTTGTCCGGCTTATCGTTCGGCCAGTCCGGTTTGTCTGGTCTAGGCTTGTCGGCCTTGAAATGGGCAGCTGCTTGCGCTTTTGGAGCTGCTGTGATGCTGACTTCGAGTCGTTTGTCCTCCAGGGCTGCCAGGAGTCCGTCGATGACGTTGCCTCCGCGGTCGGAGGCGACCGTGTCGAAGCAACGTGTGTAGACGAGACGCTCCGCGACGCGTTCCTCTCCGTTGAGAATCTTCTTGGCCTTGAAGCGTCTGATGTAGGTGAGTCGCGCTTCCCCCGCTGAGGCCACTGCTTGATTAGTACGTAGCGCTGCCTCGACGAGGGAGTAGGCGTAGCTTGTTTCGTCGGGGGTAGAGGTGACCGAGCGAAGCGTTTCCTTAGCAGTTTCGAGTGCCGCGTTAGCGGCGGCCGTAAATACACCATAGCAGAGCAGGTGTCGATACTCGTCGCGGGAAGAAATTCTCGCGTTGTCCGTAAAAAAATTGTCGGCCTCGTCGTGTCGAGGGTTCCACAGACACGGGACTGTTGTGCTAGATGGGGGTAGACAGTCCGCGAACGTACGGGACGTGAATTATGACCACTCTCTAGGGTCGATGTACTCTAGAGGGGTGTTTTTATTGTCAGCTGGTAGAGCGTCGAGCTCGAGTCGTCCACCCGCACCGTTGTCGGAGTCGGCCGTGGGGATGGCTGAAGTAGTTGGTTTTGTTGACGCGGTTGCGACGGATAGAGTGTCGACATGGGCTGCTAACTGCTAAACAATCTGTGTCAGCAATTGCAGTTGGTCTGGCTGCTGTTCCGGCGCGTCACCGGGCGCAACGTAGAGGTCATTAGGCAATACCAGGCGGTCAGCCATTTGGACTGTAGGAGTGTGTTTTCGTGCGTCGTGCAGGAGACTCAAGTGATCAACACCTTGCGTGGCTAGCAAGAGCCACGATGCCGTTTGCGTGAGCGATAGCTCTCGCAAAAGGCAGAAGGTGGACACACAATCGCTGCTGGTGTGTTATATAGGGTGCGGACATTTTAATGTCCGTGCGCGCCTGGGCGCTTGAACCGTTAGGGAGATGTAGCGTCGGAGGTAACGCATGTAACGGAGGTAACGCCGGTTACTTCGTAATTTAGCCCTGTAATTCAAACCTCTATATTACCAATATGACCAAGAAACACCGACATTCATACGGAGAAAAGGTGTGGTACGCGCAACGATTAGTCGGTAGCTTGCCAGTACTTACGTGCAAAAGAGAAGGTGAGGGACGAACCAAAGTAAGCTGTGAAAGGTTTATATGGGTAGTCCGAGCAGCCGTTGTGCGCTTGCACTATTATATAGTCGCTATGAAATAGTCGCCGCTGCGTTTCGGTGCGCAAAGCCAAATTGAACGGCGCGGAGCATATCAGTTCGCTGCGCTATAGATATACTACGCTACCTATAAGCCAGCGGAACCCCGCGCACGAACGAGCTGCGCCAGCTTTGCGTCAGCCTCAACGTACTGCGAGAAATCAGTCTTGGTCCTGTGCCGCAGCCAGTTTGTTCGCGTCTTGTGATCCAGAAGTTCTTCACGGTATTGAAACTGCTCCTGCGTGCTACTAATCGGCGTGCTAATAAACTGCTCCATAATTCCTGGATTGGTTCTCTTCCACATCTCCTGAGTCCGCCTGTTGCTCGGCATGCAGGTGCTGGGCCGCGCAGACATGGTTGTTGTGACGTACTTTTTCATACTGGGAGGTGGGGGCTCAACAAGTACCGTGCCGTCTTCGGCAACCTATAGGTTACAAACACGGCTTAGTCCCCGCACGAAATAAGATGGCTTCAAGTTCAAACTTCCGAGTATTTATTTACGTACTTCACACAGGATTGGCGGGCACCTACCCATCCGTAGCCTTGACCCGTAAAGTCTGGCAGCCCGGTCTCCGTTATTGTCGCCGGAGGCGTTTCGCGCTTTGGTGCTGCCGAGTGCGCCCTTGGAACGAACCTCCGCTCTGTTCTTTTGGTGGAACCGGGTGGAGCGGTTGTGGGGCGCGCATGGAAGGGCTGCGAGACGCGAAACGTGGTTTGTAAGTCACTCGTTAGAGCACGACGGCGTAAGAAGTAAAATCAATCAATAGAATGGCATACCTGTCCCCTGTTCAGAATGGTGCCCATTCGCTTGTCGAAATCGTCGTCCGGCGCATCGTCACGGTAGCCCCAGTGAATCTGTGGCCGTCAACGAAACGTACTCAAAACGTACCGCTCGGATATAACAAGTGCGTATTATTATTCGCGTTTAAGACAGCAGGCAGCAACCCCTTACGCAGCGAACCGTGCAGAACCAATCGCAGTGCGAGCATCAGCATAAAAAGGCTACTCACTTGAGTGTGTCGAGCAACACTCATCTTGACGGGGGTTCTTTTGTGTAAGTCAGTCGGGCTATATCGAATAACCAGTTGTTATTTGCGGACACCTGGCAGGACTGACACCGCCTGGCGGGAGACAGAACTCTGTCACGCAATGACCGACGTCAGGACACAGAACTCTGATTATATTTCCGAACTCCACCAACTTCAAGTACCTATGAGAATTTGTGGCGCTTCGAAAATGGAGTCCGGAAGAGTCAGTGCGTGCTACTGTGCTGTTTCAAAACGCGGCCGCGTATTGCCGTGACAGTGGTGGTTGAGTTGTCCAACCGACTGCAACCCCCCGCCGGGGATATGATATACGCAAGAGCCACGACCTCAGTAAGTCTTGGGTATTGAATCTACCTGACCTTGCGAAATTTGTACAGCGGGCGAGGAGAGGGCGTCCACTCTTCAGGGCAACCTTTGTGACACCGAGGATGTGACGCTGTGCCGGAGTGCTCCGCGCCCCGCAGGCGTGAGGATTGTTTATCGGCATGTCTCTCCGCCGCGTCTGATATTGGCTGCCCATCATCCATGCCGCGGGGGCTCGACCAGTACCTGTACGGGTACATAACTTTATATGATGCTGATGTAAGGATTACGGATACTTGTGCACAAAATGATGAACAATTTAAAGTACGGGTACCTGTACCCGCGGTGCCCATGGCACGCGTAATATAATATGATTGCGATTCTTATTGAAATTGTAATTGAAATTGTTCACAACATGTGCCAGCAAACTGGACCGACTGCTGTCTCTCGGGCCACTCTACTTCGCCATTCAGGACTTATTAGCAAGTTGGGCCCGGGTCTCTTCGACCAGGTACACCTATCGACACACCTAGCATCACTGTGTGTCGACGTTCCTCGGGAGTTAAAAACTGTAAGCAACCGCAGTAATTGCCACAGTCCCCCCGTAATAATTTTGTAATCAAGAAAAACAGATCGAAAAAAAAATCCACTTGTCGAGAAATGCAAAACTAAACTGCTGCTCGACCTTCACGATGCTCGGCCCGCTCCCACCGAACCGGGGTGACGACAGGCCAGCCTAATCTAGCTCCCGCGTGACTTCGGTCTTGCCGAAGATAGGAGGGGAAAGGCTGGCAAAAAAACCCTCCTCGCGTGGTCGCTCGTCGATCCCGTCGCCCCATCCCGTAAGCCCCGCCAAGGTCGCCGCCGCATCCGCCGACGCGACGGTACTCCTTGTCGAGGTCCCCCGTCACCTCGAGGGCAGGTGGGAGGGACCGAGACACATAGACATAGAAAAAATGGGCGCTCCTGCCTCCGCACCTGAATTTTCCCCGCCCATTTCCCCGGTTTTTTTCTGTCTGGTACCCGGGTACCTTTCAGGTAGTCCGGCTTGCGTCCGTACCCTCCCCCCTCTGATCGCGCGTCCACCTAGTAGACTTTGTTGAGGTTGGGACCTCCGCACTCACCCGCCCCCCCCCGCAAGGGTCTCGTCTATCCGGTAGTGGGTATCGAGGAGGGGGGACGGGTCATGTCGCCGTAGCCGGATCCGTCGGGCCGCGGGTGCACGGAAATTAGTCAAAACCCTCCGTACGGGGTTTTCCGGCGGCGCCGACCCGGAGGGTTGTCGTCGCCTGATCTTGTCGCTCCTTCCGTCGCGACTGGCCTCCTTGCCGCCCAAGCCTACTCCTCCCCCCTCGGGAGATGTATCATGTCGGCGTGGCGGCTCGCTAGTGAGCGCCGTACCCTGGTGCTGCTCCCCAACTAGCTCGACGCCGGGTACGGACATTAATTCAATTTCCAAAAAGCCCTCCGTACATGGCTTTCCGGCGGCGGCTGATCCTAAGGATCGTCGCCGCCTCACATAGCCGCTCCTCCGCCTGCGACCGGCCACCGCCCTATGCCATGTCTTGCCTCCCCCCCTAGGAAGTGTCAACTGGCATAGGGCTGGTCGGCGGCTAGCGAGCGCCCTTTCATGGCGCTGCTTCCCGACTGGCCGCCACCAGCTCCAACACCCGCCTCCCACCGATGATCCGGCCGTACCCTCCTCGCAATCAAACGCTCCTGAAGTACATGTCCCACCCCCTCGAGGTAGGACTGTTCTCAGTAGTATATGTATGCGAAAAAACATATCGAACGGGCCGAGCGGGAGATCTTGGCGCCGGTATTGCACAGAATTTTTTTTTTTCAAAAGCCCTATGTACATGGCTTTCCCGACACCTGCTGATCCCGCGGATCGAGCTGTCGGCCCTCTTAGCCCCCTACCGTGCAAGGCATGGCATGGCTACATGGTTCCCAGCGCCCACCACGGGGAGGTGAGGGGATGCCGACGGGCCTGCGAGCGCACCCCCCTCCGGGGCCGCCGCCGCTGCGCCGCCGGTGGGCGCCGCGATTCTTACTACAATAAGGAAAAGCAACTGGGGTTTTTTCCTCGTTTTTTTTTTTTTTTTGTGGCCTCCATTGCTTTTTCTTGTAAGGAGTTTCTTTTAAGAGAAAAGCAGGGGAGGCCACAAAGTAGAATAAAGAAGAAATAATGAGGGAAAAACTTAAGCCCGAGGAACATGAAGGCATGCCACAGCATCGGCACTGCCCTCCTGCAAAGCATCGCGGAGATACGAACCCAAAGTACCATGAAGAGCACCAAAAAGACGTTGCATGAATTTTCGCCGTACATCCCCCCAAAAACGCCGAAAAGGAACATAATTAGTTCGACGAACGAAATGCTTCATAGGGACACAAGTGTCAAAATGCACAAAACGTGTAGATTCCCAATCAAACTCAGCGATGGACTGTGCTTACTTCATTAAGGCACCAAAAGATACACGGCATGACCGCGTCCAATATCAAAGCGGCAAACAATTGCGGTGATTGATGGCGTTGTTACCCAAATTGCCGCCAACCGCGATCGAGCGTATAAAAAATGGCCCAGATCCATGCGTTCGAAAACACCCATGGGTACGAGGCGAGTAGCACATGTGTTGTGCCCGCAGAGGGGGCAACAAAGTCGTTAGACAGAGTAGTCGTGGCGTGAGTGGCCGTAAAATGAACACAAGCATCAATCCGACTCGAAAGTGTGAGAGGGGGAAGGCAAGATTGCCATTCATTGTTACTCGAGACAATGACGACCGACCCGCAGGTCGGAGCCTTAAGAAGGCATGGTGCTACGCGCCTAGAAAATCATTTTTTGGCGCTACTTTCAAGTGCGCAGTACATCACTAGTTCGTACTACTTACATCCACCACAAGCAAAAAACTCCCCGTTTTTCTAGGATCGGATAACCTGCCGCGAGGGCATCACGAGCATCGCGCCGCTTTCCGGTACTTTTATATCACGCGCGTCGCGGCGCTGCGCGGCGCGGCGCGATGCTTATGTTACCGCTACCGCATGTTCAACAGCGTTGGCCATAACCCGTTGCCATAAAAACGGCCGCGCTTGCCAAAGCCGGAACACCAATCATGTGCCAGTTGGCCTGCTGAGTGAAAACTGCGGGCACAATTTTGTTCTGTTTTGATTGTTGCAGTTGTCTCTGCAGGTGAAAGTGCAGATGGAGGGAGAGATGTGAAGATGCCTTACGATCACTGTTTAACAATAGATTGTAATTGAACAAAGGAATTGGTTAAATGGTTCTGTCACCTCATCCCTTTATTGGGCTAGGCTTAGATAGTTTTTGCCTAGCTAGCTTGCACATGCTCTCACTTGGTCTACATGTCAGGTGCTAGGGCTCTCCAACCGCCTCCAACAGACTAGCGACGCGGCTTGTCCACCATGGGGAACCTCGTTTAGCAATGGAAGCTTCGTTCACCACGTCGTCTTGCTAGTTAGATTCATTGTGCGTACTTGTACGTACCGAGAGGTACTGGTATTACGGTACGCATCCGAAACCTCGCTAAATTGCAATAGCGACGTACCCACGATGTACGTCTTTCCGATGGAAAAGCACGAATTGGTATTAATAACGAGTACATGTACAATGTCGTGCAATGTACTTTTGCAAAACGGTACTCGTCACAAATCACCGTGGCACCGTATTATGCTTTGCGTGGTAGATTTGTAGTAAGGTTGAGTGGGAGATGTCAAATTTGCACACACACACACACACACACACACTCCCGTTTTGCATACACGGTGATATTTAGAACACCGGTTATGCATAATCGGAAATTTGTTGTTCATCGTTTATACGAAATCGGCGAACGGCTGTACAAAATCGGTGTTGCAGTTATCATGTATCGTGCATAATCGATCATCATATATTGTATGAGCAGCTCAATGAATATCCATACTAGGCAAATGTGTCAACCCTACCGAATTTACAAAATAGGATTTTCTTTCATCGATTATGCACACATTGTGAACGATTATGCACATACATACGCCGATTATACTTAATCGGGGACGAATATGCATAATCGAAAACGCATTTTCGATTATGTATACGCGTAAACAACCTGACGCCGCGGATGCATAATCGGCGCGGAAACATAGTTTCGATTGTGCATAATCGGCGCCGATTGATCAAAATCAGCATTTTTCCTTATGCGCCTCAACATATATATACACTACATACATGTTAATGTAAGTTTCTAGCACGTGGCCGTCATGATGGACTAGAAAACCTACCCAAAGGTCGGGTCCTTGCCCACTGAAGAGTAGCAGACCCTAGCAAGGCATACTTCGTGAGGTTACTAACCTACCCATATCATGTAGTGCTGCATGTATTAGTTTTTCCGGCGAGTGTGAGGGCTGTGAAAATTGGATGTGTAGGGCGGTCGATCGTTACAATTATTTAATACCCGGGCAGCGCCCCGACCTCGCCCATCACGCTAGTTAGGGTGGGTCTCGCTGAGGCCACTAACGGAGACTTCAATCATCAACGGGGGCCAGAAGTCTACCGGGGGCTATAAGGTCGCGGGGGCGGCCATGGCGGGGTGGATGGTGGCGGACGCGGCCGTACATGGCCCTCGGCTTTGTCTCGGCGGGGACGGCGGGCGCAAGAGTCGCTCGCTCGGCCGCCACGGCAAAAATTCAGCTGCCGCTTGGTTCACGCTGGCCAACGCTAGGACCCGATCTGTGAGGTAGGCCTTGTTGCCCTTAGTTAGCCTTCGGGGGTTCCGGGTCGTCGTTTTTTAGCATCGCCTTCAAGTATTTCACTTAAAGGGAATCAGCCGTGCCGAGGCCACGGGCGGCGATGATCTCAAGCGCGGTGATGGCGTGGATAACAGCTTCGACCACTGCCTTGCGTCTCTTTGCGTTTTGTGCCCTCTCTTTTTGTGCCTTATTGCCTGCCGTGCGTTTCTTATCTAGGTCTTGGGCGCGTTTCAACGCAATATACTCTTCGCCAGTTTGTGCTGCCTGGGCGTGATCAGATGTTCTTGGTTGTTACCCGCCCGCTCTTGCCCTCCCCCTCCTCATGCACGTTGTCGTCGTCCGCTTCATCTTGCGACTGTATGCGTGCGTGTGTATGTGTGTGTATGTGTGTGTGTGTTTGTGTGTGTGTGTGTGTGTGTGTGTGTATGTGTGTGTGTGTGTGTGTGTGTGTTTGTGTGTGTGACTGTGTGTGTGTGTGTGTGTGTGTGTGTGTATGTATGTGTGTTCTGTGTGTGTGCGTTGTGTGTGTGTGTGTTGCGTGTGTGTGTGTGCGTGTGTGTGTGTGACTGTTTGTGTGTGTGGGTGTGTTTGCGCGCGCGCGTTGGATTGAATGTGTGTGTATGGAAAGGGAGAAAAAAGCGTTGGTAACATACGGCCTACTTCATACACAGAAATGATGGGAGCGCCCATGAGGCGCCTTCCAAGACCCTGTTGCGGACGCGGCGATACACTCTTCAATCGCGAGTGGAATTAGAGGACCGCCAGTCTCTTGGGGAGTGGGCAGAGGTATGCTAGACTTGATAAACGTTAAGATCAGCGCCTGGCATCATGAGTGACTAATGGTAATGGTGTAATCCTTAAATAGCGTTGCCGCAGCGCGCACAGATTGATCGCATTCAAGTGCAGGTGCTAGCATCCTCATGAGCACCATCTTGATTACCTCCATGTAATCCTTGTGGCTGTCAACGCCCTTGGTCCTTTTGTCCTTGTCCTCTACCACTTGCACGCGGTATGCCTTCCTCTTTTTCCGACATTTACCTTTCCGGCCAGCACCCCAACGGACAGCACAGGTAGCAAAGATAGGGTTAAGCGGCGAAGGTTGTTCATCAGCCTCGTAGGTGGTGTGGCATAGGCTGTCGTGGGGTGCGTGAGTGTTTGCGTTCTCCTCGTCGCCTCCCTATGGCCCGGGTATGTCGATGGCCTTCAGCATGTTCGATTGAGCGGAAACGCGCCGCCAAATGCCGTTCTTGAGGGAGTGGTTGTAGTATGTCGGGACGCTAATCAAAGCCTCTCCGGCAGCAAGGAGACCGGCCTCCAAATAGCCTGCGCTAGGCTCATTTTTTCAAATATGAGCACCACTATCGTATATATGTTGGCGATGGGTCTTGTTGAGGCCGGAAAACGGTAAAGGGTGAGTCGTACGTCGTGTGCGGGCGGGGTCAAAAAGGTTACGATTAGCATCGGAAACGGCGACGATGGGGTTGGCACGCCTAGACATGGCCACGACAACCCTGTGTCGCAGAGCGGGGGTGCACGTGGAGTTAGTTATTACGTTGCCGGTCGAGTTGCGGGACAAGGATGAGTCGGTATTGGGAGGACGAGCAGGTGCTAGTCGCAAAAAAGGTAAAAAAAAACGAGCGCGCTCACCGGATCGTCCTGCGTGTGTCTACCCCGAGTGGCGGAGGCGACGCGTGAAGGGGTGACACACTGACACAACGCACTCACGCATGGCTCAATATCACTAGGGGGGTCGGTTTTTCACTCTTGGTGGGCTAGACGGCCGATGTAGGTGGTCGGGGTCGCTTGTTGGGTGCTGTCGTCGGGTGGTGGGGTGGATCGTGACAGCCGGCGAAGAATTTGAATTACGAAGACCTTCGGGTGGTCCGATTTTCACTCACCCCCTCGTACCCGCGGGTCAGCATGATGACCACCAAGCCGCCCGCCCACCCTCGGCTACATCAAGACCTTGGCTCCTAAGGTGTTAGACCTATGGTTGGCCCTACGAGCAACCCCATACTGCCCTATCCATGTCCAACATGACGGCGGGTGGCTAGTTAGACACGGGAGGATAGAAACTAAAATTAACATGTAGTTTCCGAGATATGTAGTTACAAGAAGCACGATATAAGGACGTGAACAGAGAAAATGGGGGAAGGGGCCAAGAGGGTGCGAGTAACAAGCGATGAATTCTACGCGTTGGATGCTACGGATCAGCAAAGGCTAGAAAAAACGTAATTAATTACAATATAAGGAAATGGGGGATGTGCGGCGAAAAATTCTGCAACGTCTTATTTTGCTGCTCTTCATGGTACTTTGGGTTTTCGTCTTCGTGATGCTTTGCAAAAGAAAGGAGCCGTGCCGTCAGGGCGGGAGAAGTGCACAAATTTCGGGGTCGTTAGCTGTCAACGTGTGTTTGGCGATTGTTGCCCTAGTTGTTGATGGAATATTTGGGTTGTTGTCATCAAACAAGGAGCCTGGATTTGAGTTGGCTGTCGAGCCAAGGAGTTGACTACAGATGGTGCGAAACGCCTCCTTGAACTTCGGGCGTGCTTCCTTGTTCTTCGGGCTTAGGCATGTGGGGGGAATTTCCTCGTTTTTTCCTTTTTTTCTTGGTGATATCCACTACTTTTTCGTGTTAATAACTTATTATTAAAATAAGAAACACAGAGAAACCCGCCACCGCCAATAAAGAAAAACAAAGGAAAAATAAAGTGCGCAAGCCAGGAAGACATGCATAAGTAAAAAGCTTAATCAGGACATGGCTAACAGCAACTGCATGTAATAATATTAATTCACTAATTACGTGTATGACTATATGTTTAAATGTATTACAAAACTCTATAGAAACATGGACATCGGGGGAAAAGTGGGGAACCAAGATTCCAAGAGAACAAGAGTGGCAAAAAGAGGGTCACTGAATCCAATGCACGGCAAAGGGAAGCACTACAATGGGTACACACTTAGCAGGGACTGTTAGAGTTGGGAACGGATAGTTACACGGAGGTCGTGCCGGCCCCACAAGGGGGGCCGGCTGTGGTGACTAGAGAAGTGAGAGGAGAGAGATGGCGGCCGGCGAAGGCACCGGCAAGGCCGGCCGACCGCCACTAATAGGGAATAGAGTACCGCTAATAGCATAACACTAAGTACTAGAATGACAAATAGCTACCTTGTACATAAGTACTATGCAACGGGATGCTAGTGCTAACACCCCCCCTCAAGGTAGCCGAGGTCTTGACGTCGTCCTAGCTTGCGTTGAGGAAGGTGTCATCTTGGTAGAAGGTGTAGTGCTTGTAGCGTGTGTCTCCGGCCGGGTAGGTGTAGCGACATGCGCTCACAAGAACGTGCCGCTACCGGCGAGTTGCCGATATGAAGCAGTTCCAAATGTACTGCGTAATGTACTATTCTCACATGTAGCGGGAAAAACTGTCCACGGGGGAATTAGCCGACGCATGAGAGCGACCGGCGAGGAAGAAGCACAGCCAACAAGGCCGTTAGGAGCGTGTAGGCACGCAAAAAACATAGACGGGCGCTCGTGTTGACTCCCCCTTTTCGCCGTGGGAAAGTTAAGCTCCTCGCTAAGTAAGGTGAGCGTTGCGGCATTACCTCGGGAAAAAACAATAACAATGCTAATTAAAGTACGCACGGGCCGAATTTTTCGCGGGTCGGTCTGAAAAACCAGATCCGGTCGAGAGCATCGGTAGGCTGAAGGCTAGGTGAGACAGAAAGCTGGGTGGGGCGAACGTGGCGCCGGGCGCTTTACACACGCTCTTCTCCTTTTTACGTGGGAGATGGTAGGACAGTCGCGGACATCCAGCTCGAAGGCGAAGCGTGGGGTCGGTGGGACGATGAATTACTAGCGTGGCGCCGAGCGCTTTACACACGCTCTACTCTTTTTTACGTGGGAGTAGGTAGGACTAGCGTGGCGCCGAGCGCTTTACACACGCTCTTCTCTAGTGTAACTTGGTGGAGGGCCCATAACCTGTTAGAGTTGGGAACGGATAGTTACACGGAGGTCGTGCCGGCCCCACAAGGGGGGCCGGCTGTGGTGACTAGAGAAGTGAGAGGAGAGAGATGGCGGCCGGCGAAGGCACCGGCAAGGCCGGCCGACCGCCACTAATAGGGAATAGAGTACCGCTAATAGCATAACACTAAGTACTAGAATGACAAATAGCTACCTTGTACATAAGTACTATGCAACGGGATGCTAGTGCTAACAGGGACAGCACAAAAGAACACAAGAAACTCCCACGCACCGATGAAAACGCGACACGTGGCGGCGATAAGCAGCGGTGCCTTACGCCCCGCGTGAGGAAGCACGGGGACACTTGCGGCTCATGGCACGGGTGAAGAACGCCGTGGCATGAGAAGGCATTCCAGCCCAAGAAGAAGTGTCCTCCACACGGTTCGCGTCGCCGGACAACATGCGCAAGACGTTGTCTGCATATGAGCGACATGGACGGCGAGAGAGACCTTTTCGCGCCAAGAGGCCAACATCATGTCCCACATCCCACATCCCTTACGAGGCGGCTGCTTGCCTAGCCAGCTCTGACAACAAAGCCGTGGCGTAGCCGCCGAAAGCACCAAATTCCGTGCCCGCAAAAGGAACGAAACGGATGTCTGGGCGATTCCTCACCCTCTCATGGAACTTCTTGAACTTGGTCTTCTCAGCACAACTGAGAGCAACGTTGAGAGACGGGGGGCTAGAAACACCGCACAAACCAGAAACCACGGCATCGAGAGCCCCGAATGCCGTAGTAGTGCAAGACACCCACATCCGCGGGGTGGCCATCGTTGCCGTTTGGGAGTTGAGCCGTGGGGTCCGTGAGAACCTCGTCACCAACTACGAGTGCACCACGTACCTCGGAGATGACTTCCGCCAAGGCAGTCACTAGCCAAGAGTTAGCGGTATGAACCGAAAAATCTCCGCCGTATCGAGCCAAGTGGTAAGCAAATGCAGTGGCCCACGCGTCATCCGACATGCCAACATCCGCCGACTCGAATGCGTTCCGCACAAGTTGAATCATTAGATGGCAAGAAACATAAGCAATGGGAAAGTGAGTGTAACGAAAGCGGGATGATGGTAGACCGAAGATGAGACATACAGCGACGCGGAAGACGGGGTGACGGTGCTCAGGGAACTTATCACGGAACTCGCCCGTTGTAGAAGGGTCCGAAGCCAAAAACCGCAGGGGTGACGTGACCAAGACGAGATATATACCGCCTAGACTCCGGCCGAGCACGGTTGGAACCGTGGGAGAGAGGTTGGCGAAGCGAAGCAAGTTTATGCGCTCATTGATGTCGGTTTATAGCTTTAGAAAGATATCCGTGGCAAACGCGGTAAGGGGCACGAGCGAGGGCAGGCCAGCAACGGAGCGAGTAATGTGCTTGTTGTTTGATCGGGCTTCGGCTACGCTGCCTGCGGGAGCCTCTGTCGGGCGTTTCGGGGGGAGCATCGCTAAGGCCGAGGTTGTGAGGGGATCCGACTCGGCGAGAGCATGGGAACCGCACGTGGCATTCAAACTCGCTCGCCTACACCGAAGTGAGCTCTGACGATCACATGGGCTCGTTGTCGCTACCGTCTTCGCCCGGCGCACTACGCCGGCGGGACATCGCTGTGATCATAGCAGTCGCTAGCCGTTCGTAGATGGTCGACTCCATTATAACATCGTCGTGGGTAACCACGCGCACACGAGCATCTTGCGCTGTAAGACAACGGATAGTGGAATTCACAGCCCAACCGGCCGCTCCGACGTGGGCCGCACCCGCCAGGGCGACCAATTTCCCAAACTTCATGCCTCCAAAACGTATGGGAAGAAACGTCTCGGAACGAGTGTTGTGGGGTACGCTAGCTGCGGGAAGGCCCAATATCTCAGCCGCCAAATCAAGGATGGCAACGCGCTCGAGGAAGGTCTCGACTGTGTCACCGCAGCCCAAGCCCTTGCCAACACCGCGTACGGGCAAAGTGTCCGAAGCGGCGGTTGCAGTGTTGATGGATACGAAGCGCCGTGTGAGAGTTCCAGTGAACTGATAAACCCGTTAGACGTTCGTCATAGGCCTCGTACTTAATTAAGGCCAATTTCGAACACGTCTCGAGAAAAATCAGATGTACCCACCGCCGGCCTCCCAAAACACTTTCGTCCCTTCCGCGGAGACATGTACTCCCCGCACGACGTGGCTGTGGGGTAAGTTATCGAAAGCATCACCGACACCCAAGATGCATACAATTTTTTTTTTTTTTGGGGGGGGGGGTGGGGGGGGGATGGACACCGTGATTCCGACGGTAGCATACGCCGCCGGCATAACCACGCCCATAGCCGCGAGAGACGCAGGGGATCCCAAGAAGTGACCACATTCAGAGTAAGAGGACACAGTGGATTCGTTCAAGGCCATCGTTGCCAACTCGTATACCCGAGAGCCAGCTACTACAAAGACATGGCCCCGAGAACTTAATCTTGATGGGCGCCACGGGTGCTCAGGATACGTATAGCCGGGCCGTAAGCATTAGAGAAGTGACAAACGTGCAAGGTGAATGGACAACCAGATAATATCTTAGCGACGCGGAGCAACGGCCGAAGAGCGGGATTTGAATACAATTCCTCTAACAAGGGACGCCGTAGGAACTCGTTGAATGCGTGGGGTGCGTCGCCTTGCATGTCCGCCCATTTTGGTCAGGTGTCAAACGCGGCTCGAACCATGAATCGTACGATAACAACCCCGCCGAGGACTCCGACCCTGAATTGGTGCAGAGCAGCCAACCGTTGAGACACTTCATCACCGATTATGGCGAGAAGCGCGCGATTTGTGAAACGAACTGAAACGTACTCAATTCAAATCGGCCGAAACGTCCCCCTTTAGTCGCAAACTCTTGCTCTTGTGCGCGTCGCTATTCGGGATCAAGCTTGTCTAGGGAGATAAGTGTGGCCATCCATAATTCCCACCACACGATGTCTTAGGTAATTAGGCAACATGTGGTGGAACCCCTACATTTACAGTGGCTTCGCCTAAACCGGTGAGAGTGTAAGGGGAACCCAACGAGCGAAAAGTTTCAAGCCTCCAAGTCTTTCGAGTGCATCTAGCATCGACCTCCAATATATCAATTTCCGGAGCATCGAGTGTAATACAAAGGAGGGACAAGTAATCCGGGAATACGTCCGCTAAGTTATCATAATCTTACGGGTGCAATAGTGACAAATTCTCGTGCAAAATGTGAGGATATTGGACGGCGGATTTGACACGACGCGCGGCCGGTGGGCATATTAGGTGAAGGGCTTCCTTTAACAACTTAGGTTGCTTCAATCGGACACCGTACGGCAAAGTTGGGCTTTTTAAAGCCTCCCAAGCTATGGTTTTCCGGCCCCGATCCCACCCACGTCAAGCATCTTCACGGCACATGCCATCAGACCCACGTGCTCCCATGTTTGCGGACAACACGCAAGGATCATTAAACCGCATGTTGCGTCGCCAATTTCGGGAGTATTCATCACCAGCCAAAGTGTGGAAAATCCAAATTCCGGGGCGCCCGAAGCATGGTATGCCCCGAAATCGGGGTTGGGCCGCAAACCCTAATACGTTAAATCGTAGCCGTGACGGGCCCCATTTGTGCCCCGCTTTCCCCTTCACTTAATAAATTATTTAAAAAAGTCTTCAAGAAAAAAGCAGTGGAGGCCACCAAGCTAAAAGAAGAAAAGAGGGATAAAGCTAATCCCGAGGAACAGGAAGGCATGCCATTAATCCTTACTTAATAAATTCACCGTTTAGGTTTTTTGGTCAGATTGATTTGAATCTAGAGGTTTGCATGTCCAATATCATGTGTACGGGACAGTAACTCTAGCGGTTACTGTTACCGTTAATATCGGCGCGTCTCACTTGCAGGGCAACCACCTTGCCCGAGCAGTTAGACGCAGCCAACGACCAACGACTTCCCCAACGGTAAGCTCTAGCTAGCCCGTGCCTTATAAGCCGTAGCTAGCCACGAGCCTAGGCACTCTCTGCTTTCGCGCTCAGCCAATCTAGGCTTCGCGCGAATGCAGTCTCGACTCTAGTAGTCGAGCAGGGTGTCAGTTTACCATTCGTCCCATGCGCACTCGAGCGTCACGCGACACTTCCCCTCGTTCAGCTACGCAGTTCCCCAACATGCAGCCTGAGCAGTCTACATCCGCCGCAGCGGCCGACCCTCACGCTACCTCACTCGAACAACGCACAGCCGAACAGATTCGTACGGCAGTTTTGGCATCGGAACAACGTATTATTGAGCAGTTTTTGGCGGCTAACGCTGCCTTACTCGCGCAGCTACAGAAGACGACAGCCCCTCCTGCTACCACTGATCAACAGCAGTCCATTCCCGCCGACGCGACAGCGACGGAGGGTGGTACGGCGGCCCCTGAGCCACCTATCGACCTGCTTGACGACGAACCCGACCCCTCCGCGGCCGAATTCGTCGATTTCACCTACTACGGCGAAGTCATCCCGGCCGGCCTCGAACGTCCGCCTCGCAACGTTGAGGAGCCACGTCTGTGGACTCTCACAGACGACACCGCCCGCGCTCTAAGCGACAAACGCACCCAAGCGGCGTACGACGAGTACCTACACATCGGGTGCTATGCCTTCTTCGACAGTTGCGCCAACGCGGCAATTGGCGAGGCTTTGGACACGTTGTCGCACGGCCCACCTCTACCTTCAGAGCAGGCGGCAGCGATTGCCCTCATCCGAGCGGGTCATCGCACCCACACAGCGACGGAGGAGGCCGCCCGTACTAGATTGGGCTTCCTCCGCCTCACCAAGGGCGGACAAACGAGCACATATGCGGACCGAGTGTTTGCCGAATTGGCACACGAGCGCTTTTGCCGACCGCGTCCTACCGCGGTCTCCGGCCCATTGGACGCGCTACGCCAAGCTTTCGTCGACCGCACGCTTGAAGTCAGCCTACACGCCGCCAGCAAGGCAGCCGCCGGCGCCGCATTCGCGAAGGTCACGCCGGACAAGCCCACCGGTTCCGACGCTCGAACCCGCAAAGCCGCCGCCGACAAACGCAAGGCCGCTGCTGCAGCAGCAGCCGCGGCACGAGCCACCCCCCTCCCCAAGCCGACCGACTCGGCTAAACCCCCAAGCAAGAAATGATGGTGTGGCCCGCCGCGCCGATTCCTGCTCCCCGACATCTTCCTTCATGCGCCACCGCGTACGTCGAAAATGGCGGGAGTGGGAGCGCATCGGCGCGAGCGGCCAAGTCCAAAGCTGGATCCGCCACGGCGTACGTGTGAAGTTCAAGCACGGCCTACGACCCAAGCCGTTCAACCACGGCATCTCCATGCTAGACGCCACACCCGACCAACTCGAGTTTCTCAACTCGGAACTCCCACGCTTCGAGGCTTGCGGCGCATGGGAGCGCTCTACGAACCCCCGCTACGTTTCCCGGATGTTCTTGGTGCCAAAACCCGGATGCAATCAATGGCGCTTGATTATCGACCTTCGAGAACTCAACCGCTACTGCTCAACATTCAACATGTCTTGCGAGACCCTCAAACACCTCCGCCATCTATCTCGACCGGGGGACTACTTCGTCTCACTCGACCTCGCCGCTGGGTACTACACCCTTGGTATCCGGGAGGAGGACCGAGACTATTTCACGGTCAACTACCGCGGCACCTTGTGGCGCCTCGCGTGCCTCCCCATGGGGTGGTCGGGCTCCGCCTACTACTTTTGCAAGCTCACGCAAGTGTTTACGAGCCACCTACGCCGCCAACCACCTCCCACGCCCGCAGCTACACCGGCCGGCCCACGCCGCCCGTCCAAGCGCTTCCTCCGGAACGCGCGATGGCGAGGAACCCGACTCCTCCCCTACATGGACGACTTCCTCTTCTTGGCGGATTCCTACGACGAGGCACTACTACTTCGGCAGCGCGTCCAAGCCCTGCTAGACAGCCTCGGCCTACAACGAAACCCCAAGAAAGGTGTGTGGACGCCAACGCAAGTCGGCGACCACTTGGGCCTCACGTTGGATTTACAACGCGGCGAGTTTCGCGCCCCACTCGCAAAACTGCAACACCTCGCACAACACGCTTCGTCCTTGCTCGGTCGAGCAGCGTCCAACGCACGATGGCTACCCACACGGCAACTCGCAGCCTTAGCGGGGAAAGCGCAATTTCTCTACCTCGCCATCGCGCCCGCCCGATTCTTTTTGCGCGAGCTCCACAACGTCTTGGCTACCCGTACCGGTTGGGGGGGACGCGTGCGCCTCACCCACCAACTTCGACGCGACCTCGAGTGGTGGCGCACGGTACCCTCCCAACACAACGGCCGGTCAATCTACAAGCCCATCGAGACCGCCTATTTGCACGCCGACTCGAGCGACTACGGATGGGGGGCCGTCCTCAACGAGGACGCCAATTACCAAGCCCGCGGTTTTTGGAGCGCCCCCGACCGCCTCCAACACATTTCGTGGAAGGAGCTTCGAGGGGTCCGGCACGCGGTCGAATCCTTTTTACCGCAACTCCGAGGACGACAAGTCCTCCTCCACGAGGACAACATTGCCGTGGTCGCCGACCTAACCAAGCTAACGTCCCGGTCGCCCGTCATGATGGCCGAGCTACGGCGCTTGTGGTTCCTACTCGACACCAACGACATCCACGTCCGCCCACGCTACATCCGGTCGGCCGCCAACGTCTGGGCCGACACGCTCAGCCGCGAGATGGACTCCGAAGACTGGCAACTAAACCCACGACTCTTCGACCACCTTCAGAGCCGATGGGGCCCGCATACGATCGACCGTTTCGCGTCTATGCTCAACGCGCAACTGCCACGCTTCAACGCCCGCTGGCGCGACCCCCAGTGCGAGGACATCGACTGCCTGCACCTCCCCGACGCGTCGTGGAGACGCGAGAACAACTACTGCAACCCCCCTTGGTCTGTCCTACCAGCGCTCGCCGCAAAACTCGAACAAGCTCAAGCCGCGGCGACTGTCATCGCCCCCTACTGGCGAAACAAAACGTGGTACCATGCGTTCGCCCGCTTGGCCACCGAGACCGTGCACTTCCCAGCGTCCCGCGACATGTTCTTTCCCGGCAGGCTAGGCAAGCGCGAAGGGGTCGGACCTCCCGCGTGGAGCATCGTGGCCTTTCGGCTATCACCCCCTCTTGGCTCTACAATCGACGCGGTGCGATTGGCCGGGCGATACGCCCGGACCGATTAAATACTCATGTACAGCCCGTCCCTCTTCGGCGTACAGGACCGCCGCGCTACGGCTTACGCCGTGAAGCAGCACAGTCGCCTTGGTCATCCGATATGGCCGAAACTTTTCAAGACCTCCTAGGATCGGATAAGCTTGGGGTTACGGCGGTCACCCTACTCAGCAACTCGCTAGCGCCCTCTACGTACGCGAGCTACCAGAGCGCAGTCAGACAGTTTTTTATTTTTTGTGCAGAGGAAAATATCGCCCCGCTAGAGGCCACGCCAGCCACGATGGTCCGCTACACGGCCTGGCTAGCCCTCCTAGGAACGGTCGCTGCCAGCTCGCTGCAACCTTACTTCTCCGCGGTTAACAAGTTCTTCCGCGACCACCGGCGCCAACCTGTCGCCGTGGGCGAACTCCTGGCGGACGCCACCTCGAAATGCTACAGCACCGCCTACTTCCCACCGCCGCTCGCCTCCCGCTACCCGCACAAGTCGCCCTGGACATCCTACACGCCGCCAACACCCTACACAGTACCTTCGCGTGGACCCCTGCTTCCCTCCCTCAAATGCAGCGTTTCTTAGCCTTTTTAGCAGTGTGCGTCAATTACATGTTTTTCTGCCGCGCCGAAACTGGCGCCCGCTGCCAGACCGGCGACCTAGTTGTCGACATGCCTTCTCAACAAATCTGCCTCTTCGTGCGCAAAGCTGAAGGAGACCGGCGCCGCGACGCCGGCGAAAAACCTGTCATCGCTATCCATGTAGCCGCTAACCCCGTCTTGGCGGACCTGCTCGACTACTACACGGAGCACCGCGCGACATTCTGCCAAAAATTCTACAACACGCCACCCCCGCTCGCCTTTTGGAGCTTCTCACCTTCCGAACCTTCTACCGATTGGGGCGCCGCATCCACCATCTCCGCCTGGCTCGCCCTCGCCCTCAGCACCGTCAACTCATCCGCGCCCACCGGTTTCAAGTGGACGTCGCACAACCTACGGAAAGGCGCGGCGTCCGCTGCTAGCTGCATCGGCGCGCCCCTCCCCGTAATCAAATTTATGGGTGCCTGGGCCAAGAACAGCTCTGTGACCGAAGGCAAATATATTGACCCAACCATGACACCAACACCTGCTGCTTGGCGGTTCTTCGGCTGGCTCACTCCGTCCCCCCCGCAACACTAATTCTAGCTGTGCAAGCCTTTGGCTTTAGGTTACTGGCAAAACGTGCCCTAGGGTAAATGGTCAGATTGATTTGAATCTAGAGGTTTGCATATCCAATATCATGTGTACGGGACAGTAACTCTAGCGGTTACTGTTACCGTTAATATCGGCGCGTCTCACCTGCAGGGCAACCACCTTGCCCGAGCAGTTAGACGCAGCCAACGACCAACGACTTCCCCAACGGTCAACTCTAGCTAGCCTGTGCCTTATAAGCCGTAGCTAGCCACGAGCCTAGGCACTCTCTGCTTTCGCGCTCAGCCAATCTAGGCTTCGCGCGAACCCACCCACCCATCCCTATAATCCTGCGCTAATCGACCCCCAGACCCTGTCTGTGGGTGTCTTTTGGCCAAATTGTAAGCAAGATGACATCTTTGGCAAAACGTGCCCTAGGGTAAATCCTCTTTTCTTCGTCTTTTTGTTTGATGGCCTCCGCATGCTTTTTCTTGTAATAAATTCAACGTCAACACAAGTTTCGGTCCGCCTTATTTTATTGAACGAGCTTAAGTGGAGTCAAACCCCATGTCAGGATAATAAACACACGCCCCGCGCGAAAGGCCCTATTTCACTAGTAACGGACTTTATAGGAAGAGTGTAAATCTACTGCTGAACGCATCCAAACAAATCTGTGGCACTCCAGACCCTTATAAACAATCCTGGCGGCCCTCCCCCCGTCCCTTGGTGTGATATTGGACAGCGCCAGCTGCCTAATTTTCCAGGCTTTACCGCGAACTACCGTTGCATGCGTGCCCTATTACACGCAGGTGCTTGTCACAAGTAGTTTGGCGCCAGTGCTGCTCCGTCAACGCATCGACGGTTGCAAGGAGTCGGTGATAGAAAACCATAAATGACGGCGATGACGTCTCAGCGTTTGAGGCCTGTCGTCAAGATTCTTCGACTACAGGGGTTTCCGTTGCTAAAACAGCTGCGTCTAGAGGAGGCTTTACTTCGGGCAGACCCATCAAACTGGTGGCTCGTAAATGACGGAGCCGCAGAGCCAACTGTCGTTTTAGGTATATCAGGGTGAGGCGAAAGGAGTGACTGGCGTGAGGTGTCCGATATGTCGCCTGCCTTAAGAGACTCTCGTCTCTTGTTATACTATGCAGGTAAACATTTCTCGATTCGCAATACTATCCAGGAAGCCGGATCAGCTGGTGCACCTCGAAAAGGCCAAAGAAAAGGGAATTCCCTTGATAAAGCGATATAGCGGAGGCGGGACGGTGCGCCCTCAGTCTTACACCGGTATTATGCTGTGTCGTGTTAAATTGTTACATTAATGCACGACGAAATGTTGTGCACGCCCGCTCGTTCGCGCAGGTGATTGTGGATGGCGACACCGTTCTTTCGACGTTGATTCTGAAGGTCCGACTTTGCTGACATGGGAGTAACGCGTCTTCATTTCCTTTCGACTCGCTCTGTCGCGCTGCCTCAGCACAATTCGTTGACGGTAAGGTCGCCGCCCCTGCGTTCAACTCCGCAGGCTGCCGACTTGCCCTACGTCGAGAAGTTCCCCGGGCCGATCATGGCCTGGAGCGAGGATTTCTACCGCCCCGTCTTCTCGCATTTGGGTGAATTCAGGGCGCGAGAGAATGGTGAGTGCTTCAGTATGCGTCGAGGTACAGAATGTCATATTAGAGTGCATTTGACGTTGTGAGCAGGCGCAGCTTTGATGAGGTGCTGGGTCAACTGAAGTTCTATGCTGAAATGATGGACTTGCTTCCTTCAGATTATGTGCTGGGTCACCTGAAATTTGGTGGCAACGCCCAAGCCATCACAAAAAACAAATTTGTCCACCACACCTCCTTCCTGTGGCACTTCCAGTCGCACCACATGGAGGTTCTCAAGCTACCTGCCAAGCAGCCAGCTTACAGAGAGGTGTGCCGCGCCTGACTAAGTGACTGCGCCGCACATTGTTGTGCGATTTGCGTGCGTGTGTCTCGAAGCAGCACACTGACACGGGCCACATCATAATGCGCGCTACTCACAGGGCCGGGAGCACGCAGACTTTCTGTGCAGCTTGCGTGACAAGCTACCCACCAGGGCGGCTTTCATTGAATCAATTAGGACTGCCATCGCCGCGGCTGGCTTCGATACAGAAGAGGCCTCACTGGACGAGGCGGAGCACGCATTGCAGAGGGATCACATCAAAAGCACGCGCGTTATCATTTAATTCACCTGACACACACTGCCTCATGGTCACCGTATGCACCTGCAGGTAAGGAGTGCTCTCCCATGATTACACTGACGATAACAAAACATCGAGACAAAGTCTACACCTAGCAACGCTCCTTGCGTGTGGATGGCCAGCTCCTGGGGGGCATAGCTTGTTCATTGCAATAGACAACGAAGCAATGCAAAAGGGTGTCCATACCGCAGCCACATCACTTCTGAATTATAACAGCATTCTGCAGCCCGGCTGCCTCGATGGTCTGGCTGTTGTCTGTGAGTGCAGCTGACGGGAACGCCGTCATGAGCTGATACGCCGACTGCACGGGACAACCAACAGTCAAGAGATATAATTGGGAGGGCGCAAACACTAGATGGGCAAAGCAGCTTATATAATTTGTTAACTTGCAGGTGTGCGGCAGTAACACGCACCGTCATGTCCGGACGGGATGCCTTGATGAACCTGCGGATGTCTCCAATTGTGTGCGAAAGATTGAACTTGGCAACCTGTGTCATGCCGGGCGAATTCACATCCTCTCAAGCGTGTGTCTGTGTGCGTGTGAAAAGAGAGAGAGAGAGAGAGAGAGAGAGAGAGAGAGAGAGAGAGAGAGAAAAAACTTGGTAGTTGTAAGCACTTTGACGAGGACAGAAACCAGGGCGTATGTTCATACCATACGTGAGCCATCAGCAAGGCGAAGCTGCAAAGACGTGGCTGGCTGACTTTCATCAATGCCCTGCCACTCTCCCGCGGGCGTTTCCGGGGCAGCGGCTGCCGAAGAGCCGCCGGCACCGTCGTTCGCAGTCAGCTTCAGGCCCGTTCCTTGAAAGGATGTGAAGTTGGGAACTTCTGGCTCCTTGTAGTCCTCCTCTTTCCGGAGCAAGTTCACCTCAACCTGATCAAAGATGTAACATACATCTCAGGCGGACCGGACGAACGCATAACTTCATGCAATGCAAGTCACATGCATTGCGCTGACACAGATATACAATCGACAAGGGCGGCGTACGGGGACTGCGGCGTTGGTGGGGTTCAGCTCCGGGGGGCATAGTCCCTGAACAAAACAGCCGACCGTGAAGATCCTATGATTAGAATTTCCATTTGATGCGCGCTCTGTTCAATTTCGTTCGCGATCTCTTGAGCAAGTATGTGGTTAAAACGCACCCGGCCGATGGCATCCATAAACTCCCTGTTCTCTGGGTCCTGGATGGCCCTAGCAGGCCCATCATTGACCGTGAAAACACCTGAGCAGGGAAGAACACACAGCGAGCTCACTCCCCTACCCAAACATGCCATCCAAAAGCCAACATGCCTGCTGAATGACTTGCCCATGATGTTTTAATGGTGCAAACACAGTCTTACCATTCCGATAAAATGTGATAGTATGCGCTTGAGGAGCCGTTGCGTCAGGAGCGGGAGCCTACAGGAAGGTTGGAGCGCCATGGAATCAGATACCGGTGCAAGAGGTAAAGCAGGGGCCTGTGAGAGGGCGGGGGGGGGGGGGGGGGGGGGGGGGGGCTGTGCTGTAGCAAAGATAGAAACATACTGAGGGGGTACACAGCAGAGGGAAGGTAGAGCGACCTCGTTCTCGACGGTTCGGCCATCCAGAGTCCTCATGGCACCAGTGAAGGCCTGGTTACCGGTCCCCTCCCCCCTTGCCCTCGCGAGATCCTCGGCAGAGCCCGCCTGCGCGCCGAGGCGACTCGCGTTGTTAAACAGCCCATCCACAGACTGATCCGGCTTTTCCTTCGGAGGCCCCTTCACCACCATGCCACTGCAGCGACGCCACAGCACACGCCGTGTCAGTGAATTTTTCACACTTACAGCTAGGATCGGGAAATTTTTCTTCTCAGAGTTTGGTCTGGAGGGCGCGACCGGTCGCCCCTTAGTGTCGAGCGACGCGCGAGCGACGACAGAGTGTGCCACTAGTACGTGTGCCAGCGGATCTGAGGACTTGGGTCGACTAGCGCAGTAGAAGCGGCGAGATCACCTCTTCTCGCCTCCGGTGTAAAGCTCATGATGGTCGTCATCGCTGTCGTCCCCATCCCCAGAGTAGTCACCGAGGCTGCGCACATTGGGCCCGCTTCCCGGGCGTCTCCCCCCGCTTCCCCCGGAGCCACCGCGGTAGTCGCCCAGCCCCCGGACGTTCGACATTATGTTGTTCTGCCTAGATTCTGTTGTTTTGTTACTTATTTCTCTTATATGTCGGAGGAGCGGCTGCTTTGCTAAAGAGGGAAAGTAAGAGGGGACACAAGCCCAGGTCGCCCTTCACGACTTCCAGGGGAGCAGGGCCCAAACCCTAGCAGCGATATGCTACCGCAGCGCCCGCGGGAAGACTACACCCCCCCACAAAAGTCTGGCCAATATTTCGCGCCTTCGCATAAGAAAAACTGTAATCCTGATGCATCGTATTTGTTGAATTTTCTTGTGAACTCCTCGGCAATACGTTTGCGCCCAAAATGGACTGCGCCGACACACTATTAGGGGGCTGAATGCCAGCACTACCGGGCTTGAGTGCGTGGGGCAATCGTGTATGTACATTTAGCACCGATATCCGCACAATCCAAGTGCAAGGTGCCCGCACCCGTACGAAACGCTCATTCACACAATCGCCGTGCCGGTTACATGTAAGACGCAAGTGGTTGAAAGCGCCGCAATATAAATGATTGTGCACAGGTCGTGTATACATCATGCATTAGAGAAGTGGCGGGAGAAGTGGTTGGGCAAGTCGTTGTGGAGGAAACGCATCCAATCGTGTATGCGGACTTATACCACCGATATCCGCACAATCCAAGGGTACGGTGCATTCGGCAACATCATTAAAACTGCCATAACTTACTCAGAAAATGTCGATACTTGTTGTATAAGGTATCATTGACCACGTCTATGTAAGTCGCGTCGAACGCATCTATGTACGAGCTTACAAACTCAATAAAAAGAAATTGGCGAGCTATTCATTTTGTCCGGTATATTTCAGTAAAGTTGCGCCGCAATGCCAAGCAACACCCGTCGAGTCCGGCTCACCTCATGTGCCGGCTTATGCGGGGCTTGTGGATGAATGTTCACAAATTCACAATTTCTCTTGTTTTACACCGTCAATTTGCGGCGTGTGCCACGCGTGGGGCGAGTGTGGTGGCAAAAGCTTACACCCCAAGCGTTCCAAACACCACCGTCGACGTGATGCGGCCCAACCGGCCAAGCTTGACCTCGCCTCTCGTCAATGCAAGCAGCCATCACCCAATTGAACAGTGCACGGTCTAGCAAAAGCCGCAACACGCGGGATTTTACTCGCTTGTTTTTCGTATACATCACCCGTGCTTGCGGCGTGAGCTTCCATGCTCCATTCACACACCCGCAGACCAAGCCTCGTGCATTCAACACGGCATCCACGCCTCCAAAATCCCTCCCACAAGTCCAAAGACTAGGATTGCGTGCCTCACTGAGCAATACGCAGCATGGTGTGAGCACTTGAGCGGTGCCCGCGTGTGGTGCTCAAGACGACGTGTACAACTTCAACAATTTCATGGGATCCGGTAGACTTAATTCGACAAACTCGTCCGAGAGTACTCGCTTTAAGCCCGCAACTAGCCATACTGAATGACGGCTAATTGTTTGCGTCCCGGCTCTGCCGTGGTTGAATAGTACATGGGTGCAGTCGTGCCTAACGTGGTGAGAGGCGCACGTGTTCTCGACAACCTTTTGCACACTATATTGCATGTCCGGAGGAGTGTATTTCACTTCGATTATACGAGGT